>RJWM01012793.1:45141-55552 GCA_004363535.1 Dasyprocta punctata | reverse complement strand
TGAAAAAGCAGGGGTCAATACAAATCAAATTAAAAGCCTATTTACAGAAATAATTTCAGAAAACTTTCCAAACATGGGAACAGGAAGAGACTTTCAGATAAGTGAAGCATATAGAACTCCAGCTAAACATAACCAAAATATACCTACACCCAGACATATAATAATCAAGATCCCAGAAATTCAACACAAAAACAGAATATTAAAAGCTATTTGAGAAAAAAAAATCACCTACAAAGGAAAACCCATCAGAATTATGACAGACTTCTCAACACAAACTATCAGGTCATGAAGAGCTTGGAGTGAAGTATTTCAAGCCCTGAAAGAAAACAACTTCCAACCCAGATTGATGTACCCTGCAAAATTATCTTTCAAAATCAACAGAGAAACAAGATACTTCCATGACAAAGAACAGCTAAAGAAATTTATGACAACCAAGCCAACCCTGCAAAGAATACTGAAGGACATTTTAGCAAGAGATAAAAAAGTCCACAGCTCCAGAAACAGCTGCAGAGGGTTAACACCGAGTGGGGCAGACAATTAAATAACCCATCATTGGGATTTGAGTCCAGTAATATCTTCAATGAGCTATGTAGTTAGATCTTATTCTATCTCGACCCATCTAATTTTATTATATATGATGACACAGACAGCTATTCCAAAGATAACAAAATATGTTAAGATAGCTTTTATTAATATTTAATCACCTTGTTTTGAAACCCTGTATTGCTTTCATTGTTCTGTTTTGAGTGATTTTAACCTATTTTGGTTTGTTTGATTGCATTATAACAGATGATATAGGCAACTGATTAGAAGATAATATGAGGCATTATAGAAATCAACATTGTATTACTATGTATTGCTTTCATTGTTTTATTTGTTATTGGTTTTATTCAGTACTATATTGTTTGATTATATTAGGCCCAATGGTATGGGCAATTATTTTGAAGATAACAAGAGGTATTACAAGGGGAAAGGAGAAAGGAAGGAAGGGAAAAGGAAAAAGACACAGATTTATATGTGGGTATACATAAGATGGTCAAAATGACTATACTACTAAATGCATTAACTATTGAAAGAGAACAGTTGATACTCATATGATTAGATCAATTTTACACATCTATATCTGTCAATCTGAGAAACCCCTTTGAAGGTAATGATATGCAATGTTACAACCACTGTCAAACTCCAACCACCTCATTTTGTAAACCTATAATGTTACAGTATTGCATTTGTTGTTGTTGTTTGTTGGTCCGTTTAGCTTTTTGTTTCTCTTTTTTGTGACCATTGTTTTATTTTTTATTGGCTTTATTCTGAACTATTTTGTTTGATTATATTAGGCCTGATGATACGGGCAGTTATTTTAAAGACAGCAAGAGGTATTCCAAGGGGAAAGGAGGAAAGAAGGAAGGGAAAAGGAAAAAGACATAAATTTATAAAAGGGTGTACATAAGATAGTAAAAATGACTATATTACTAAATGCATTAACTATTGAAAAAGAACAGTTAATACTCATATGATTAGATCAATTTTGCTGTCTATATCTGTTAATCTGAACAACCCCTTTGAGAGTAATGATACGCAATGTTATAACTACTGTCAAGTTCCAACCATCTCATTTTGTAAACCTATAGTGTTATTGTATTGAATTTGTTCTTGTTTGTTTGTCTCTTTTGCTTTTTGTTTCTCTTTTCTGTGTCCATTTTCTTTTAAATTAAAAAAAAAAAGAATGAGTTAGCCTTGCCCTGGCCTGCAAAGACAATTAGCATAACATAGATCCATTTATGGACAGTTTTTTATCCAGACACTGTGTTAAACACATTCTCGTGCAGTTGTTCAATTATTCCTCTCAAAAACAAGAACATTTAATGCCAAATAAATAAATTGCTGAAGATTACACAGCTAATAACTGTGTGTGTGTAGGGGACTCTATAACACAATTATTCTTAACCACTTTGCTCACTGAATGAAGAGAGGAGGGCAAAAAACTCAGGGCCTAAAGGAATGCTTCTTAAATATGAGGAATGCATGAATAAACAATAAATTTCTGTTACTCATAACCCTGCTATTGGAGCAGAGGGAGCCGAGGAGAAAATTAGAGAAAATAAGATGGAGTCAGGGCAGAGACAAATGTCAGCCCAGATAATGTCTGCTGAGCATTCCTTTTAGGTTCATCTCTTACAAAGGCTCAACACAATGTCACTCCCTGTCTATATAGCCATTTACATTTCTCCAAAGTGATGGTGCCCCTTCACCCTTCCATAACTCCTCTGACTACATAGGCTGACCCCTTTCTGCACCCAAGTCCATCTGACTCATGACTTTTTCTGAGAAACCTCCCTCATGCTGATGATTCCAGTCTCTGTGTATACCCTGTCCCAGATGCCTTCACTAGCTGGAGATGTCCTTATCCACTTTGCCAACATGACAAGAAGCTTCTTGAAGACAAGAAATTCCCCCAACTTTTTTTCAATTTCTTCAATTTTAAAACTTGTAAAAGTTCTAATTTTTATGGCTTGTATTTAGATGTCTTCCCAAAGCCCTATGTGATCAGAGGTGACTGAATCCTGGAGTGTGTGAAGCTGGGGTTAAGTATGTGATACTGGGATTAATTCATAGTACAATGCTAGGATTAAGAGTGCCCTACCCTGGATGTGAGGGCTACTTGCCCTGGATAGGCTATACAGGACAGAAAGATGGCTGTTGCATGTGGCTTGCTGCTTGCTTGATTGCTACTTTGCTGTTTCACTGCCTTTTTGCCTCTGCCTTCTGTCAAGTGTTTCTTCTCTGTGACACCCCTTTGCCATACCACCTTGCCTTGGAGCCAGTTGATTATGGCCTGAAACCTCTACAAACTGTCAGCCGAAATAAACCTTTCCTCCTTTAACTTTGGGTGTCAGATATTTTGTCTCCGTGATGAGAAATTAACTAAGAATTTGGTACCAGAGAAGTTTGGTCATTTCTGTGACATTACGTGGCCAAGTGGTTCAGGAGCCTTTGTAACTGGCTTGTAGGAAGAATTTGGAAAGATTTGAAAATGTTGGCCAAAGAAGTAGTCCTAGAATGCCTTAAACTGTACTTTATGGGAGGTTCTGGCCAGAGCTCAGAAGACCAGAATGCTGATAGGAATGTTGATGGTAAAGACCAGGCACAGGAGATTTCTGCTGGAAAAAGAACAGCATTGGGTGTTGGACTCCAGATGATATATGCTATGACTTGACAGAAAGTTAGTCTACATTTTGTTCATGTCCAGACTTTGTCTGTAACTAGGATTAAGGGCAGCGTATTTATTAATCTGATGTAAGAAATTTCAAAGCAGTCTAAGGTTGAGGTTGTATCATGGTTTACTGTTGGGTGCTTGTAGCAAGGTTTATGTTGAGAATGAAGTGCAAAGAGTCTAGCACAATGATTTAAAACATTTTGATTTTGGCCAGAAAGAAAGTTCCAGTAAAGTTGTAAGATATAATAGAGGAGAAATTGGTCACTGAAAAGACTACCAAGAAAAAACCAAGTATTTCAGAAGAGGATAATAGAAAATACTCCCTAAGGACATCCCAAGAACTAGCAGGACTCCACCCTTTGCAGTATCAAACCTCCAAAAATGAAAAATTTTGCTTTGAGAAGAGACCCAGAGTCCATGTTCCACAATAGCAGTAGCCTAGGGAAGTTGTTCCTCAAGATTTTATTCACAGACATGACACCTGTACAGCCAAAAGAGAAGAAAGCCTAACTCCTGCTCCAGTTTCATGCACATGGTACTGGTTTTAGGCTCATGCAGAATGCAAGAGTTATGGGATCAAGAAGGCTTCCACTCAGATTTCAGCAGAAGGTCTTGAAAGTCAGGCAGTGTGCCCCAAAGGGAGCAGTGTGTGAAGCTATGATGTGAAGCTTAAAGTATAGTGGAGACTATAAAAGTTTGGAGAAGTCAGGAACATGGATCATCTGAGAAAAAACACAGAATGAGTAAATCCAGCCCATGTGAGAAACCCAGGAATCTACAACCACTGGGAGTGCTGTTGAGGCAGAGGCACCCAAGCCCTTTGGAGTTCACATCTTATGACAGATTGCATGGGATGCTGGACATGGAACTACAGAAATTAATGTTTTCTTGCTGGATTTTGGATTTGCTTTGGTCTCATTTCTTTGTATTCCCCCATTTGTACCCTTTGGAATAGTGATGTTTATCTTATACCATTGTATGTTGGAAGTGTTTAACTTTCTTTTCATTTGTATAGGGGCTTGCAGTTAAGAGTATGCCTTAAATTTCAGAGGTGACTTTAGAGTTAGACTTTTCAGCAATGCTGAAACTATTTGGACTTTGGAAACTTTTGGAGATGGACTAAATATCTTTTGCATAAAGGGATACGCATGAGTCTTTGAGAGAGCAGGGTCAGAATGTAATGACTTATGCCTAGATGCTCCTGCAAAGCCTCATCCAGTCATGGGGAGCTCTTTCAGAGGTAACTGGTTCCTGCAGTGTGTGAAGCTGGGGTTAAGTGTATGATGCTGGGATTAATTCATGGTCCAATGCTAGGATTAAGGGTGTCCCACTCTGGGTTACTCACCTTGAGGGTGATTAACATGGACATGGAAACAAAAAGGGCTGCTTTTGTGGTTTGCTGGTTGCTACTTCCCTGCTTGGCTGCCTTCTTGCCTTCTGCCCACCATGAACTCTTTCTACTCTGTGAGATCTCTTTGCTGGGCCACCCTGCCTTGGAGTCAACCAACTATGAACTGAAACCTCTAAAAACTGTGAGCTAAATGAACTTTTCTTCCCTTAACTTGTGGGTGTTGGGTACTTTGTCTTAGCATGAAGAAAAGCAACTAAGACACTAATATATAATTAAGAAAAATCTGTTGAATAAATAAACAGTATTGGTTATTGCTCATAATAAGGTTGGTTTGTAGTGCATACTTGTGCATAATACCTGCTACCAAACTTAAAGGGTCACTGGATGCCAAGCACTGAACTGAATTATGAACATTACCATTGGTTTTATTATCTTCTGACAGTTCTACAAATTAAATATTATTATTCCTATCTTTAAAGATAAGAAGTGTATATTCTCACTGGTTAAATAATTTGTATTTAATCACCCAAATCCAAGATTTGAACCTAGGTTTATCAAAATCCGAGCCTATCCCAAACTATAAATCAGACACACTAAAGTAGGAACTGCTCTTGGTATGCTTTTTATGTTCTTTGATAAATCTGTTAAACATTTTGCAAAGGAAAACCTTCCTATACTATGTTTACATTGTTTGATACTATTGTGATTTTTCAAGGAGAAAAAATTGAAGGCTACCTCTGTCATTCAGTCACAGTGACAAAGTTGGCATAGTTTGCAACAAAGGAATATATGAGAATCATCTGAAACTTAAGTGAAATGGTGAAAGAGATGGAAAACACATACCATATACAAATGTTAACTTTATGGGGAACATTTGTGAACCATTGGAGTTTACCCAAAATTTTAAATATATAATACAGGACTACCAGGGATTTAGCTCAGTGGTGTAAGCATCTGCCTGCCAGGTGTGAAGTTTTGAGTTTGATCCCAGGTACCAAATAATAGTAATAACAATAATGATAATAATAATAATATTACAGGACTATTATTTATATATCTACTCATAAAATAAATTCAAAATGCATAAGAGAAAGTGTTTTGGTTGTCACTGAGTTACAGAAATTTTAATTTTCCCCTGTGCTTTTTTTTCTGCATCTACTAAAAGTCTCTACAATTTTTAAGCCCATGATAAAACTCAATACTAAGAAAATAACCAAATATTAAAATTGACTAAAGATTTGAATAGACATATCACCTAGGATGAAATAACGTGAATGAATTACCTCTGCACACCTACTGGAATGCCAAAATCCAAAATACTGACAGCTCCAAATTATAGCAGGATACAGAAGAGGAAATTGTGTTCATTTCTCAGGAATACAACATTGTGTAGCCCCTTTGAAAGATAGATTGGTAGTTTCATACAAAACTAGATATATTCTAACTGCATGAATCAGTAAATGCATTCCTTAGTGTTTAACCAAATAAGATGAAAATCTGTGTTGAAGCCTATTGATTGGTGCTACCCATAACATTATCCACAACCTTAATTCCCTTAACCCAGGCTCACACACCCCAATTCAGCTACCTTTGAAACTCCCCATCTATGATCACCTGAGGCTTTGGAAGGACATCTGAATACAAATCATAAAAGCCACCAAGATGCCCTTTAATTGGTGAATGGATGAACTGTGGGTCACCAAAACAATGAAATATTATTCAGTACTAAAAGATATAAACTATCAAGCCATGAAAAAACACAAGAGAAACTTAAACACATAGTACTAAGCAAAAGATGTCAATCAAAAAGTGCTACATAGATGCCAGCCTTTTCCTGTGAGTCAGCGCCATTTGCAGACTGTGAGGGAAGAGAACAAGAAGTCACCAAGAAGCAAACTCTCTCTGCAAGTAGGCGCCATGTGTGAGCCCCTGCTGGGAGAACCATATGCCAACCCCTGACAGCACATGGGCTGGGAAACAAGAAGAGCCAACACACTTCCCCACACACCGTAAGTGTTGGGAGCCTTTGAAGCTGGAAAATGACCCACATGTGAACTTACCAAAGTAATAAGGAGCACCTTGGTCAACCACGTGAAAAACGCTCCTACAGCCCAGCAAAAGAGGAGGCTCCTAAACAGTCCAGGCCTGGGCTACTAGGCAGAGGGACTAAAATTGATGTCATCCTTCCCAGTATATAAATAAACACCCAGCATTGGTTGAGCAGTCCTTTCCTCCCATCAGGAGGATAAGGGCTCCACCTGCTTTGGCTCTTTCTTTTCTTTTCTCATCCTCTCGCAGTCCTTCACCCTAAGAACCCAGGAGCTACATGGGTCGCAGCAATAAGCAACTGGCTTACCTGTAGAAACAGAGGCTGTGATGATAGCTATTGAGGTAAAATACAATTTAATGCTTGTAGTGTTTAGTGTTTCACTGATTTTGCAGGTCTAAAGCTGGTATTCTGATCATCTATTCAGAGGATAACAATATGCAATGCAGCATCTGTGGGGGATCTCCTTCTAAAGGTGATAGCCATTGTTGGTACCCTATTATCTCATTTTGAAGTCCTGTACCATTTTCATTATATTGTTGGGTTGGGTTTTATTCTGTTTTGTTTTGCTTGATTTTGTTGTATCTGATGGCATGGGTCATTGTTTCAAAGATAACAAGATATATTACAGTAGCCATTTTGGATTTACTGTTTTCTTGTTTTGAAGTCTTTTATTGCATTCATTGTTTTGTTTCTATTGGTTCTATTCTGTTCTGTTTTGTTTAATTTTTGCTAGGTCTGAAGGTATCTACTGCTATTCTGAAGACAGCAGGAGTCATTATGGTGACCATTGTTGATTTCTTTTTGTTTTGAAGTCCTGTGTCACTTACACTGGTTTGTTTTGATTGGCTTTGTTCTGTTTTATTTTTGCTTGGCTTTATTCTCTTCAAAATAAAAATTGTAAAACAAATTTTAAAAAGTGCTACATATTATATGAATGCAACTATATTGATGTTCTGGAAAAGGCAAAATTGGAGACTGTACAAAGATTAGTGGTTCCCAGGATTTGGAGTTGGAGAGGGGGAGAAGAGAGACCCATGAACAGGTGGAGCACAGGGCCTCTTTTGGGAAAGGAAACTGTTCTGTATGATACAATAATGATGGATTCATTTTTTTTTCCTCTGTTAAACCTATAGAATGTACAACACAAAGAGGGAGCACTGTTGTAAACTATGGACTTTGAGTGATAATGTGTCATTGTAAGTTTAACTATAACAAACGCAACATTCTGATGAGTAAGAGGCTTTTGGAAATCAAGGATGTATGGGTAAGTCTACACTTCATGGTTAGGTTTGTTGTGAACCTAAAACTGCTCTTAATAATAAAGTCTATTAGTTTTTTTTTAAATCTATGAGAAATTTTGGTATTCAAAATCCATCAGACTGCAATCTAGTAATTTTTGTGTTTGTACTCTTTGCTATGCTGAGAACAGAAATACCCATAATAATACAGTGTGTAGGTGGGAGAACTGCCCATGCTCAGTGGTGTGAGCCAAAGTCCCGCACAGTGAAATCCATCTAGCCCTGAAAGCTTGGCACACCACTCAGAATCTGGTAGGGACCCGCCCAGCATGCCCAACCAGCCTGGGACCTTGGGGTAGGTCCTTTGGGGCCTGATTGGGCTTTGCCCAGTGACCCTAAGTGGCCAGGAAACCACCTGCACTCAGTGGTGGGATCCGAAAGCCTACACAGCAAACCCCATCCAGCTGTGCAAGTTGAGCACCTCACTTGCGACCTGATAGGGCCACATCCAGCAACCCTAAGCAGCTGGGGAACTTTGGTGTGCCACGTGACCTGAGCTGAAGGCCTGCACAGTGTACTCCATCTAGTTGTTCAGCCTTGGTATGCCACTCAGAACATAGTAGAGTCCTGCCCAGCAACCTCAAATAGTTGGGAAGTTTCAGAGGACCACGTGGGTGTGCTGAAGGCCTACCCAGCATACTTGCAACATTTGAGGAGCCTTCGAGTGCCACTAGTGATCTGGTAAGTCCTGACCAACAACCTCCACTCAACTGGGGAAACTCTCTGCAGTAGGGAGAGATATCCTCAACCTAGGAAGCAACTCCATTCAGCTTCTCCAGGGAAATACAGGAAAATGGCAAAATACGAGAGTAAAATGCAATCTCAAACCTCCAGCTCACCACAAACAAGCCTAGGAGACATGGACATAGAAGGAAATGTAAGCCATACACCTGAAAATTATGAAATGATAGCAACTGAAGTAAAGTAACAAGTCCATGAAGCTGTAAAGGAACTCAGATCAGAAATAATCTCCCAGGTAAAAGAAGAAATGATAAACATAATAAAAGAAATGTTGAACACATCTAAACAAGACATAATTAAAAAAAATTGAGGAGCACTGCAAAAAGATAGAAATCTTGAGTGAACAATATAAGAAAGACACAGAATGCATGAAACAGATGAAAAGAGATACCCAGCAAATTAAAATCTCCATCGAAAGCTGGCAAAACCACCTCAGTGAATGTGAAGATGGACTTTCAGACCTTGAAGATAAGATTGCAACTAGTGGCCAGCAAACGAAAGATAGTTTAAAAATAACAAGAAATCAGGAAGCAACAATTCAACAGTTTCAAGATGATTCAATGAAAAACAATATAAGATTGATAGGTGTAAACAAAAAAAATGACAACACAAATAATATTAAAAGACTATTTACAGAAATCATAGCCAAAAATTTCCCAAACATGGGAAAGGAAATTGACATACTGATAAATGAAGCATATAGAACTTCAATTATCTATAACCAAAATAAATCTACACCCAGACATATAATAATCAACATCCCAGAAATTCAACGTAAGAGCACAATATTAAAAGCTGTTAGAGAAAAGAGACAGATCACCTATAGGGGAAAGCCCATCAGAATCACAGCAGACTTCTCAACACAAACAATGAAATCAACAAGAGCATGGAGTGAAGTATTTCATATCCTAAAGGAAAATGACTTCCAGATTGATGTCCCCTGCAAAACTGTCCTTCAGAATTGATGGAGAAATAAGATACTTTCATAACAAAGAACAGCTGAAGAGCTTTGTGACCACCAAACCAACGCTGCAAAGAATACTGAAACATATTCTAGATAGGCATAAAAATAATTATGACATCAGGAACACCAACAGAAAAAAACCACTAGGCAAGAGAAACCATTAAAAAGAAGGAAAAGGTAAAGAAACAACAGCAGAAAGATAGCAGGACAAAAATAAGCCAATATATATCAGTTATAGATATTAATGTAAATGGCCTCAATTCACCAATTAAAAGAAACAGACTGGCAGAATGGATTAAGAAACAGCATCTAACCATATGCTGTATACAAGAAACCCATCTAACCCAAATGGAAATTCATAGACTGAAAGTCCAAGGATGGAAAACAATACTCCATGTAATAGGATACCAAAAAAAGATCAGGGGTAGCTATTCTGTTTGCAGACAAAGTGAACTTCAAATGAAGAATGATCAAAAGAGATAAAGAAGGTCACTACATACTAGTTAGGGGAAAACTTCATGAGGAAGAGATAACAATCTTAAATATATATGCACTAAATATGGTAGAACCCAGCTATATAAAACAACTATTAGCCGGGCGTGGTGGCGCACGCCTTTAATCCTAGCACTCGGGAGGCTGAGGTAGGCGGAGTGTTGTGAGTTCAAGGCCCGCTTGGGCCACAATGTGAGCGCAAGGCCGGCCTGAGCTACATAGTGCGACCCTGCCTCAAAAAACCAGGGCTGGGAGTTTGGCTCAGCAGCTTAAGCGCCTGTCTGGCAGGTGTGAGGCT
>RJWM01012793.1:0-45041 GCA_004363535.1 Dasyprocta punctata | reverse complement strand
ACAACTATTAACAGAAATAAAAAATCAAAAGCAATAACACAATTATGACAGGAGACCTTAATACTCCATTAACACAAAGAGACAGATCAACTAGACAGAAAATCAGCAAAGAAACAGCAAAACTGAATCAAACTTGTGAACAAATGAACTTAGTAGATGTGTACAGAGTGTTCCACCCGACAACATCAGAATATACATTCTTCTCAGCTGCACATGGTACATTCTCTAAAATAGACCATATAGAGTCCATAGAACTTGCTTAAATAAATGCAAAAGAATTGAAAATATTCCATGAATATTATCTGATCATAGTGCCATGAAACTAGAAATTAATGACAAAAGAAACTGCAAAAACTCCATAAACACATGGAAATTAAATAATATACTCCTGAACAATCAATGGATCACAGAGGAAATTAAAGAAGAAATTAAACAACATCTACAAGCAAATGAAAATACAAATGCAACTTACCAGATCCTGTGGGATGCAATGAAAGCAGTTGTCTGAGGCAAGTTTATTGCAGTGAATTCCCACATCAGGAGAACAAAATGAACACAAATTAATAACCTGATGCTACACCTCAAACATCTAGAAAAAGAAGAGCAAGTCAAGCCCAAAGCGAAAAGAAGGGAGGAAATTATAAAGATAAGAGCAGAAGTTAACACAATAGAGACTAAGAAAACAATGCAAAGAATTAATAAATCAAAGAGTTTGTTCTTTGAAAGGATAAATAAAATTGATAAGCCCCTAGATAACCTAATTTTAAAAAGGAAAGAAAAAACACAAATCTATGCAATAAGGAATGAAAGGGGAGAAATCACTACAGAGCCTGAGGAAATACAGATTTTCAATACCTACTTTGGAAACCTTTACTCTCATAGGTTTGATAACACCGAACAAATGGACAGCTTCCTAGAAACATATGAATTACTAAATCTGGATCAAGAAGATGTAAAACTGCTGAATAGTGCAATCTCAATTAATGAAATTGAAAATGTAATTAAAACCTTACCAACAAAGAAAAACCCAGGCCCTGATGGATTCACAGCTGAATTCTACAAGAAATTCAAGGAAGACTTAAGGCCAACACTCTTCAAACTCTTTGATGAAATTGAAAGGGAAGCAATTCTCCCTAACTCATTCCTGGAAGCAAGTATTACCCTCATACCAAAACCAGAGAAAGACCCAACCGAAAAAGGGAACTACAGGCCAATCTCCTTAATGAACATAAATGCAAAAATCCTCAATAAAATACTGGCAAACAAAATGCAGCAAGTCATCAAGAAGATTATACAGCATGACCACGTGGGATTCATCCCAGGAATTCAGGGATGGTTCAACATATGCAAATCAATAAACGTAATACATCATATCAATAGAGCCAAAGACAAGAATCACATGATCATTTCAATAGATGCAGAAAAAGCTTTTGATAAAGTCCAACACTCATTCATGATAAGAACCCTATGGAAAATTGGAATAGATGGTCTTTACCTCAGTCTGATAAAAGCCATCAACAGCCAGCATCATATTAAATGGTCAAAAACTGAGTTTTTACTCTAAAGTCAGGAACCAGACAAGGATGTCCATTATCACCACTCCTATTCAATATAGTGCTGGAAACATTAGCCAGAGCAATTAGAAAATAGAGAGAAATAAAAGGAATAAGGATAGGAAAAGAAGAAGTTAAATTATCATTATTTGGAGATGACATGGTATTCTACATAGAAGATGGCCCAAAACTCCATTGAAAGACTTCTAGATGTAATAACCAAATTCAGTAATGTAGCTAGGTACAAAGTCAGCACTCTAAAATCAATAGCATTCTTGTACACAAGTAACAAACACCCTGAGAGAGAAATAAGGGAAACCATACCCTTCACTATAGCATCCAAAAAAAATGAAAGACTTAAGAATTAATCTAACAAAGGAAGCAAAAGATCTATACAGTGAAAATTACATTACTCTGAAAAAGGAAATTGAAGAGGATTTCAGAAAATGGAAAGATATTCCCTGTTCATGGATAGGAAGAACAAACATCTTGAAAATGGCCATTCTCCCAAAATTTTATACAGATTTAATGCAATCCCAAACAAAATATCATTAGCATACCTCACAGATCTATAGAAATCATACCTAAAATTCATGTGGAACCAGAAGAGACCTAGAATAACAAAGGCAATTCTGGGCAACAAAGACAAGGCAGAAGGCATTACAATCCCTGACTTAAAGTTACACTATAAAGCTACTGTGATAAAATCAGCATGGTACTGGAATAAAAACAGACCTGAAGACCAATGAAATAGATTAGAAGATATAACCACAACTACAAACACACTTAGCCACTTTATCTTTGACAAAGGGGCCAAACACATTCACTGGAAAAAAGGTAGCTTCTTTAATTAGTGGTGATGGAAAAACTCGCTTTCCATATGCCAAAAACTAAAACTAGACCCATGCCTATCACCGTGCACTAAACTAAAGTCAAAATGGATCAAAGATCTAAATATTAAAACAGAAACACTAAATCTGCTGGAAGACAAAGTAGGTAGAAATCTTGACGATATAGGGGTAGGCAGAGAACTCCTGAACAAAAATCAACCTGCATGGGAAATTCTTCCTACAATCAGTAACTGGGATCTCATCTTATTAAAAAGTTTTTGCATGTAAAAGGAAATCTCCAACAGAGTGAAAAGAAAACCCTCTAATTGGGAAAAAATTTTGGTCAACTGTCCCTCAGACAAAGGACTTCTATTTTTTTTTTTAATTTTAAACAGAAGGAAAGTAAGAAATTAAAGTAAAACAATTTCACAACTAGCCAATAGGAGAGTAACAATAATCAGCACATTGCATGCTGTTACATTCACAGCAGTTGTTTAGGGTACAAGATATAGACATGAAACATTGTCCAGAAAATTATTAGCACAAAACTTTTGCCTCAATGAATCAAGATAAGCCAGCTATATGACTATCTTTTTTGTTATGATTGCTCTATTATTTTCAAATAAACATTTTGCATTAAAAATGAAATCTGAATACGACCCTGTGAAAACTACTTTTCACTCAATTTTTTTTTTTTTTCAGCAGTGGGGATTGAACTCACAGTCTCATGCCTGCCAGACAGGCATTTCAAAATTCTCTTTCTTTAACTGTCTTAATTAATTTTTTATATACATAGATTTTCTTTCAGTTTATCACACAGGTGCAACAATGCGATGGTTACATTTGTGTGACTTATTTAGTTCACTGAGAAGTATATTTTCAATAAGACAAAGGACTTCTAATTAGAACATGTGAAGAATTAAAGAAAATCAGACCCCCAAAATTCAAAGACCCAATCCAAAAATTGGCATCTGAAATGAATAAACACTTCTTGGTTGAAGAAATACAAATGGCAAATAAATACATGAAAAAATGTTCAGCATCATTTGTTGTTAGACAAATGCAAATTAAAACAACACTGAGATTCTGTCTCATTCCAGAAAGAATGGCCAGGATCAAGAAAAACACCTATAACAAATGCTGGAAAGGCTGTGGGGAAAAAGGAACCCTCCTGCACTGTTGCTGGAATGTAGACTGGTGTAACCACTGGGGAAATCAGTGTGGAGATTCCTCAAAAAGCTGGGATTGGAAGTCCCATTTGACCCAGCTATTCCACTTCTGGGCATATTCCCAGAAGAACTGAAAACATCATACCACAGTGATATATGTGCACCCATGTTTATAGCAGCACAATTTGTAATAGTCAAATCTTGGAAACAACCTAAATGCCCATCAGCCGAGGAATGGATAAAAAAGATGTGGTACTTTTATAGAATGGAGTACTACTCAGCTATAAAGAAGGATCACACTGAGGCTTTTATAGGTAAATGGATGCGACTTGAGACCATACTCATAAGTGAAATAAATCAAACTCACATGTGTAAATATTGTATTGTCTCCCTACTCTAAGAAACTGAAAGAATAAATAAGATGCAAAATCTTCAGTAAATATTGTTGAAGGGTAACAAACTGCCCAAAGGGGAAAAAGTAAATCAGATAGGGAAAAGGAGAAAAGAAGGAAGAGAAAAGAAAAAAGGTATAAATTTGTATGTATATACTTAAGATAGCTAAGAGGATTGTATTACTAATTCTATTAGTTCTTGGAACAAAGCAGTTAGCATTCATAGGATTGGATGAATTTTGCAAGTCTACATTGGATAATCTGAGTAACTCTTTTGAAGATAACTATGCAAAATTACAACCTTAGTTATGGTCCTACTACCTTGTTTTGCAAGCCCGTATTGTTATTGTTTTGGGCCCTTTGTTATTTATTAGTCTCTTTTGTTTCTTGTTTTTCTTGTAATTTGTTGTTTTGTTTTTTTCTTTCCCTCTAATACAGAAAGGATAGATGTACGTGTATAGGCTTATACATGCCTAGAGCTTTTTCAAAAGAGTTTACAAGAACAGGTTTTATTATGAGTGATGGTATGAACGGCTACTTTGAAGAAAATGAGACATTATGGTAGCCAATACTGATCTCCTATCATCTTGTTGTGAAGTCCAATAATGATTTTATCCTTTGTTTTGATTGTTCTTAGTCTGTTCTGTATTATTTGATTTCAATATGTGTGAAAGTGTGGACAGCTATTTTGAAGAGAACAAGAGACATTACGGTAACCATTGTTGATTTTCCTATTGTCTGGTTTTGAAGGCCTATAACGCTTTCATTCTTTTATCAGTTTTATACTATTGTGTTTTATTTGAATTCATTGTGTGTGAAGATATGGACCACTATTTCAAAGAAAATGAGAGATGTTATGGTAGCCACTGTTGATTTCCTGTTGTTTTATTTTGAAACCTTGTGTTGCTTTTATTGTTTTGTCCTGATTTGCTTTCTTCTGTTCTGTTCTGTTTTGTTTTATTCCCTTTAAAGTAAAATTTTAAAAAAGTACAGTGTGTAGGTAACAGCAACTCCAAGTGATGGAGGAAAAGGGTACTATAGTTTTTGGAAGGCACTCAGTAATTATCTCAGAGCAAAAGACTGAGGAACTGTATCATCTAACTTTAGATACCAGAACAAATGAGAATTGTGAACAAATAAGTAGAATAAGGAGCCAAGGAAGTGAATATTAATATCTCCTTTTACATGTGAGGAACCATAGTGTTCAGGCAGCAGTTCATGAGCTTGGGCAGCAATCTGACCTCTCTGTCATGCCATTCTTAATGACAATAACTAGCACAAAGGCCTCCAAAATGTATTTCTGTAATTTGTTCATTGTGCAAGGTTTCTTCCCAAAGGCAGGCTGTAAGCCTGCCAAACTGTAAACACACAGGGCTGCATCTACTGGGAGAGTTCTTTACCCAATTAGCTTAAAGGAGCTGTGAGCTTGATACTGAGCTGAATGCTTTGCATGGATTATCTCATTTAATCTAAGCCTCCATCCACTCTATTTTCAACATTTCATTGCTTCACACAAATGCAAAATCCTTCATACTATTTATATTTCAGAAAATTTAGGTCTCTTAAATTATTTGTCAGCTTAACTATGGATACTACTTGTCAAAATACACTTCCTTCTTGCTCAATTCTAGCCAACTCCGTCAACTTAAGGAGAATGTATAACTTTGAAATAGGCTGATAATAATTCTCAAAATATAACTTCAACTGTTTTAAACCTAAATATCCTGCATTCTAATAGTAATATACTGATCTATTCATTTATGAATCTAATGAACAGTTTTTTTAGGATGGGAAGGTAAGGAGAATTCAGTAAACAATGAAATTTGTTATCCTGAAGGATCACTCACTCATTGACATTGTATACTCTTAAGATTTATTACATGTTAAACTCTGGTGTTAGACACTAAAGGCACGAAAAAAACTGTGAACCATTATCACCAGACAACTGTTTCTTATTTTAAAATGTATTTTCAGTCAAAGTAAAATTGCTGTAATTTCCTCGCAGAATCTTCTCAATCCACCCTCTCTGATGGTAGTTCTAGAGAAAGGCTTAAAGTTGAATTGTTTTTTAAATTGTTAAAATTCTTGAAAACCCCAAAGCTTAATTATACTGACTACCTTAATAATCATAATAATACATAAATACCACCCCAGCAGGGAATCTTTATGTCCTCAAAGTTAATATGTTTTCCAGATGATCAAGCATTTTCAGATATTATTTCATTTGACACTTATAAAAACCTGAGAGGAAGGTGTTTCTTATCTTCTTTTCCCTTTATAGAAGATTAAGTAACCCCAGTAACTTGAGCCTGAGTAACTGGCCTATGATCTTTAGATAATGGGTCGAGCCAAGTTCTTTAAACAAAGCCTCATGTAGATTTCACAATGACATTTCAAAATTCCCTGTAATATTTCATTACTCCAGTCTTGACATGAATATTATTGTTCATTGACACCTTAATAAAACTTTTATGATGTAATAATTCCTTTAAAGTGGAAGATATTTTAAAACATCTGAAAAATATCTTTTCTAGAAACCACTGCTGCCTATAACCCATCACTGATGACTAGATCCATGGTATATTATATGCGTAAGTGTCAAAAAATCTACTACAGTAGTTTATTATGCACTGATCAGCTTTGCAGTGAAAGTAGTTCTTAAATAGATATAATTTCACAGTTTAGTTTGGTTAATTCCAATAAACAGTATGGCTAACAACAGGGAGGTTTCCAGGAAAGTGATGCCATCTAGTGGTAAAATCAGGGCACTGACAATGTACCTGCCATGGATGACAAAATATGTAGAACAATTATTCCGCCATCAAAAGGAATGAAATACTGACACATGCTACTAACATGGATGAACCTTGAAAACATTGTGTTAAGGGAAAAATATCACAGACAAAAGGTTGCATATTCTATGATTCCATTGATGTGAAATATCCAAAATAAGTAAATCTGCAAAGACAACAGACATGTTTGCCAAGAGCTGCCAGAGTAGATATCATTTCTGATGGGTTTAAGTTTTCTTTTCAGTGATGAAAATGTTTTAGAGCTAAAAGTCCCAGATGTCCTAGAATTTCACAAGGTTGTGATTGTATTCAATGTCACTGAATTATTAAATACATAAATGTATACACCATGTTAATTTATCTATTTTTACACAAAGCACATAACAAAGCATATCTGTCCTATCATTTGTTGGTTGAAGCAATGTTCTGGCTGTGACAAAAAGGGGATGGTGTGAAGGCCAGTTCTCCTCCTTAAAGGTTGACTAGTGAAGAAGTTGTATGTTTAGGCAACGCTAGAAAGAGAATGTGTATGTGGCACAGGAGACGAGATCAGTACTTTGGTCAATTTGAGAAGGGCAGACGGCAACACTTCTCAGTGGGACGCCAAGGCAAGATGGCCGTGCAAGAAGATGTGGAAAAGGCGGTTTCTTATCTGGAGCTTGATTAAATTAGCACACTGTGCAGAACCTCGGCTTATATTTAAAAGCCCCATGGGCACCATGGTGTGCTTCTCTGTTGCCTGTTCCAAAGGGGAGATTCAGGCACCAATATTCTAAGTCAGTTTCCATGTTGAAGGCCCTTAGCAAATATCTGGAAATAAATCCCAACTTTGCTTTCGTTGAGAAATAGGGACACTGGAGTATTTGTAAGCTGAAGATTTAAAATAGATGATGGAAAGTAGAGCAAACCTCTTCACTCAGCATAGAGAAAACTGGTGCAGACTACAAAGCAACTCCACTCCCCACATTTTTCTCTGAATTTAAAACTATTCTAATTTTTAAAAAATATTAAATATATATCAATACAAAATTTTAAAAATTTATATTACATCTCATTATTATTCCTCTGTATGCTTTTATATTTCTAATATGTAAAATGGTATCTATAAACTATCTCTGGTGATCTCGTCTCCTGTGCCACATACACACTGATGGAAGACATGAATGGTTCTTGGCTTCATTGGCAAAGTAAGTATCGCGTGCTGTGAGAAAACTACTGAATATCAGATACAAGAAAGTACTTGAAAAATTAAAGGATGGTTATTTGTTAATACGAATTTGTGGGTAAAAATCAAGTGTCTGGGTAAAATATTTGTCAAGCACTTTTTTTATTGTAGGAGGTACTTACTGAGTTCTAACCTAATATCCATTACGTGAATGGGTGTAAGAGAACAACAAAAAAATCATCAGTAAGTTCAAATAAACTGAGGAGAATCTGACTGGAGGAGGCATACATTTGTTCAAGATTTATTAAATAGATATTGTGTGCTAAATCCCAGATTCACCAAATTTTCACCATGAAGTAGGCTTTTTGGTCTTCAGTGGCTGAAGTTGAGGGGAAGAATACTGCAATATGGATTTTGCCCCTCCAGGTTTCTCTCTTCTTTTCCTAATCTCTTCTGATGTGGAAAATGAATTGTCTGTAGGAATATGTACCAATGATGAAGCTACAAGTATCCAGGAAATGAACTAAAGTCTTAAGGAGAGGACAGACCAGTGAGCTGGAGGGGGATGGGCAGCATGAGTCCTGACATCTGACCTCCAGCCCAGCGGGACTCCTGCTCTCCTGGGTCACTGTAAACATGTTTGGTGTCCTTACTTCTGAATGAGCATTCCAAACCTCTGTGTGCCTCACTAGGGACAGAGTGAAAGAAGGTAAATTATAGTTAACTCCCCTCAAGTTTCAAAGCAGCAGAGGTTTTAATAAAATTCCAATAGATCACTTTTGCTGTTAATACACAGGGTCAGTGTAGCCTGCCATCTGTGTAGAATTAATGACTGCCATAACTGGTACATTGTTTTAAGTATAATACTTAAAACTGCTGCCAAGATGAAATTTTGTTAATAGCACATGTATTTCAAGTTTAATATGTAACCCAAGTATATTTTTAAAAGGTTAAAATGCTTTTGAAAAGAATGGAATGTAAAACTCAATTACATGCCTATTTTGTTTCCTCACTAAATTCAGAAGAGTTTTTCCTTTGTAATTATGTCAATTGACTTTTTAGTAGATGTGTGCTATTGATCGCACCCATAACCCCGACTTGATTTAAACACAAACATATGGTATGGTCATGTGATTACAATGTTCTTCATCGTCCCAGTCTTTTGTTGATTAAAATACAAACTTTAACTTTTGAAAGAAATGGTCTGTTTTCTACCCTACTCCTCATACCAGAGCCTTCAGAAAATAGTAATGAGGGGGAGAATAACCGAAATAAAAAAACAAAACCAAAAAGATAATCTTCATGCAGCACTGACTATCTGGAATCAGAATACATGCCACAGATTTCTTAACAAACACCTGGGTTCACTGGGTAAGTAGCTATTAGAACACACAGCTGTGACTTCAAAGAATAATGAGTCTTGGATCAAGTGATGCCTTTGCTTCAAACTTCAAAGCCTTTGGAAGATTTCTAATGCCCCCGTGGATTCTTTGTTTAAGTGCAACAAGAAAGTGTTAAGAGGTTATAATTGCATGAAATACTACAATTAATAAAAGCTTACTTTGACTAGAATTTCTAGTTGTATAGTAATAATATTTTGACAGTAATTCATGAGCACACATTACAACTAAATCCATGAAACAACTATGTTAATTATGTTATATATAATATATATTTGCATTTACAAGGCCATAAGTTCAATGCCAGTAGTGAAAAAAAACTATGTTCTTAAATTTTGTATTTTCACTTCATTGTTACCTCATTAAGTGGGGGCATGTCTCTAGTTCTGAATAAGTAAAATGATGCTATGATGCTAAGGAGAAAATTTTCAACAATTGCATAGCAAAATATGGGGACAATATGTTTATTTTAATAATATTTAGTATGGTATGAATTTTTCAGGTAACATGGCTTCAGGTTGTTTGTGCTCTGCATTAATATAACTTTGTAAAGATTGCCTACATATCTAAATGAATAAGTGATTTTTCAGTCACCTGGGAATTTTGATTTTCCAGAAGTTAAAGAATTTAAAACATTCCCTCTCTACTAAATTCATGGAAAGTATTTTTCTTTTCTTTTCTTTTCTTTTCTTTTCTTTTCTTTTCTTTTCTTTTCTTTCTTTCTTTCTTTCTTTCTTTCTTTCTTTCTTTCTTTTTAAGTAATGATTATTATTTTTAAGTTGCAATTTTAAAGAAATATAAAGACATCTCAAGGAAAGCACCCTAGATTCTGAGTTGACAAAATTTGGGATTAAACACAGCTCATGTTCAATAATTGTTTGCTAAATTTGGTAGGTCTTACAAGGAACGGGGATTAATAAACAGGGGTTCCAGTTAAACTGTCAGAGACCCTCATAGACACACTCTCTTACTGCTGGAAAACTGAGGTTTTGTCAGAGGTTTTTTTGTTTTTGTTGTTGGAGATAACTTGGCGATCCCTAGGTGAAGAAGGGTACATGACTGCAAAATATGGTTGTTACTTTTCCATCGCCCCAGATAATTACATGACAGCACCACTTTGCCATTCAGTATAAAAGTCCATTTAGAAGAAATACAGCTTTACTACTTCTTTGTAAATTATTCTTAAAGTTTCCAGAGTTACTGCAGAGTATCTCAAAAATGCAATGTTTATTTCATGAATTGGAGCTGGCAGCAGTAGTAAGGGCAGGCTGAATTTAAGAAGTTGCTCTTGTCACTTCCATGGCTGGAGGGAGGAAATGGCTCACCTGAAATGAACTGCAGGCAGTCTCAAGCAAAGTAAGCACCTTAGTGTTTTTGTTCTTTCCTGCAAAACTAAACTCAGAACATAGTCTTCCTCATGCCAAAAGAGAAATTAGAAAAATGTGAGAGCAGAATGGAAACTGAAAACTAGATTACAAAACTGTCTCCAAAATGAGTTTCAACATATTGTAGGAGACACATTTGTCTCTATCGTTTAAAGGGACACTAGTCATCATGTAGTAGACATGGTTGATCGATACCTATGTGGTACAATTACTTTGAACACAGAAAAGCAGCAGTTGGGTTGAGTTAGTCAATAGCAGATCATCATCCAGAACTGCTTTCCTACAACTGGGTAATTACCCGTCCAAACAATAGGAAATTTTCTTTTAAGGGTTAATATGACGGGCTTTTATTTTTTCTTTATGCTAAGGATGGAAACCTGAGCCTTGTACATACCTGGCATGTGCTGTACCACAACTATATTCATAGCCCACTGGATATGTTAATACTAATAGTGAAGTAACCTTTAAGAAAATGATCCTCAAAAAAGAAAAAAAGGATTCTCAGATTTTACATGTTTAACGGTCATCTAGAGAGGTTTTTTTTTTTTAAATTAGTAAATGTCTGCAGTACGTAATGAATTCATTCATCTTGGAGGATCTGTAAATGCACACAACACATTTCAATTCCTTTTTAAAATCCCTTTCCCTCACTTCCCTCCAACCCCTTCCTCTCCCATTTTAGAAAAAGTTCTATTTCCATTTTTTCTTCAATTCTTTTTTTTTCCCTCTAAATTTCTTCCCCCTGCCAAGAATCCTTTTGGTGGCCGTATTTTCAGAGGTCCAAATTTAGTCAGTCTGAAGAAAGGCCTCAAAATAGGCACTTTATACACTCTCTAAGTTATTCTGAGCTGTGTCAGCCTAAATAGCACTTTAAAGTACTTGATATTACCAGTATCTCGTTGAATAAAAACCCTCTCACATCAGAGATACTATGCTCATTTGAGTAATGGTGCTAAGGCATATTACTGACAACCTAGAATTCTATTTAAAAACTAAAATTTTTAAACCTACATCATACATACAGATAAAAAGTTAAACAACCCTTAAATCCTTTTTAAACCATCTTGAAAGAGAACAATGAATTTAGGAAACAAGCTATTCATATCATCAATTATAATCAAGACAAAAAGATAAGTGACTTCAAAAATTGACTATTGAAAGAAGGTCTATTTGCTGAAACAAATTATCATTCTTAAAAATTTAATTCTGATGTGAATTATTTACTAAAAGTAAAATACAGTAATACTTTGGTTCCTGAATGCTTCTGTTTGCAAACAATTTGGTTGCAAACAAAAGCATTCAGCAAAATGTTGCTTCCGTTCACAAACCTCACATTGGGTGTCAAGCAGGGCCACCGCCATCTTCCACACACAAACAAAACTGCAGTCATCTTCCCCCAAATCATAAAGTACATTTGTAAACCAAGGTACCACTGTAGCATAGTTTTTATTTATCCTTCTCCCAAAATTTAATCACTGAAAGATAAGAAAAAAATCTTACCAAGGTCAACCAGTTTCTGAAAGATACAAATTTTCTAAAGTTGCAGCAGAGTTAAGAAATGCAAGTTATTGACCAGAATAGAAAATATTTATTTCAAATAATCACTGAGAGAATTGATTTAGTAACCAATACTCATTTTATTTTTCAAAAATAATTTTGTGTGAGTCTTCAAAATCAAGTTATTTCTCCTTGGACAAAATGGAATACATATTTCAACCACAGAGCAGTTTGGTCTATAAGTTAGAATTTTGTGTTTCTTTGCTTCCTTGCTGAAGCAGGACTTACAGAACATTACCTCTCCAATCCCCCCCCCCCCTCGCCCCGTGGCTGTAACTTCTTGTTCTGGTACAGATAAGATTGGCAACTATGTCTTGTAAACACAGTTTATGCCATCTTGTTCTCTCAGGATTCATAAGGCTGTCATCTTTCAAGGCTGTTTTCAATTGCTTTGTCTTGTTTCTGTACCTTGCTTGCTCCCCCACCACCCAGTTTCCAAAGACCAACCCCCTCAGCCAAGTGTATAAAACTAGAACCTTTCCTTTGTTCCAATGCCCTGCACTTGGGATACGAGTTCAGCAAGGTCAACGTGCATCTGAAACCCTGGATATAAATCCTCCTTTTTCCCCATTCGTCTCTCTGATCTCTTGGATTTTGCAATATCACTTGCTTGTTTTATAAACACTCTACTGTGTACAAGTCTAGGGTCAGTGTTTGTGCAGTGTGGAAGAAGTATGAGAAGGGAAAACACAAATGGCAAATGGAGGAATGTTAACATTTACTGAATAAAAATAGGGGGACTTCAGGACAGAAATTTTGGGCCCAGGCATGTAGAAATTTCAATGAGATGAATGAAAGGCCTGATAGCTACACACTCACACATTGGCTCTATACATAATCCCTTTTGGAGTATTGAGGCAAATCTTTGGATCATTTTGATATAGGGGAATGAAACTCCCAACCTACTATATGTCCGGCACGAGTTCGTGTTCTGTAAAATCGAAGAATGAATTTTAGGAACAACGGAGGTTAAGAGCAGAATATATTTATTAAGAGAAAGAAAGCTTCTGTCTGAGAGAGACAGAAGGGGTCCCAAGCAGGTTGCCAAAGACTCTGTCACCTCTAGGGACTTTCATAGAGTAAAACCACAAGGTTAGATGGGTCCAAGGTGGGGAAAAATGGGAACCTGCAAGGTGGACATAAGGTGGGACATAACTATGGTTAACCAGTAAGATTAATTGCTCAGGTAAAATTGATTAAATCAAGGATAGATGGAAAAGCGAGTCATGTAGTAAGCGGAGATGCTTAACAGCAGTGATTCTTCCTGTAGAGGGGTGGGATGCTGACTCCTGACTTCCTCAGGGTGATAAAGAACTATTTAGAATACCAGTCCTTACAGTATGGGTGCATTTGTTTGATCTTTTATCTTGAGGCCTGGCCCACAGCAGGAGGTGTCTGTCTCCCCCACAGTTACAAAGTATCTGGGCTTCTGCATTGACTCCTCTGAGGACCTAGCCTTGTCTGACTGCCTATAATATTTCTAACTAACTCAGCTGCCTGTAACAATTTGGTCACAAAGAAGCTTGAATTTTTCCAGAAGTCTGTTTCAGGAGTCTTGGTTATTGGTTCATGATCATGACAAATTCTTTTATCTTTCTACACTTCAGTCTTTTTTTCTAATAAAATGAAGATAAGACATGGGAAATAGGAGGGAGGGAAGAAAAGAAGATAAAAGAGGAGGAGGTGGAGCTGGAAAAAGAGCAAAAGGAGAAAATAAGAATCCTGGGACCAGGCCAGGAGTTTGGCTCAGTGGCTTAAGTGCCTGCCTGGCAGGTGCAAGTTTGTGAGTTCAATCTCCAGTGCCACCCCCCCAAAAAAGAATCCTGGGACCTGGGCTTTAGCTCAGCAGCATAAGTGCCTGCCTGGCAAGTGTGAGGTCATGAGTTTGATCCCCAGTAAAAAAAGAATCCTTACCCCCTCATTCATTATCTAGGAGGATTATCTAGGTGGATTAAAGGTTTTGTACATGGAGAGCCAAGCATAGGAGGCTTAATCTGTCATAGTTGTGAATTCTTTTTCATATAGTAGTTTTTAAAGGGCAGGCTCCATGCCTGATGCTTAAAATCACATAAGCTCAGAGTTGGGAAGAATATTAAAATTCATCTCTGGTCTAAGCCTTACCTCTTCATCCAGTTCCATGTCAGAAACTGTGAGAGATCAGTGCAGGCAACTTCCTGATATTCTCCAAATTGTTCAAAATTTATGTAGGAACTTAAAAATTAGAACAATAATGAAAATGTAATTTCCACTTCTCGTAGTAGGTAGCGTTACTTTGGAAGAAGCCTTTTTCATTGTTTTGCAACTTACCTCTTGTGGCCAAAATTAACTTCTGCTGAGTTGAAATATATGACTTGGTTATTGCTTCCAGAGTCATTTGCAGAACTGGATCAATGAGTAAAAACTGACACTAAAACATAAGTAGCAATTATTTAATAATCAACACTATGCAGTAAATTACTAAATATATTTTCAAGTTTCCCATAGCAGTGTATTTAGCATTTGTTTGGTACCCACAAAATAGACAAAATTTGGTGTTTTAAAAATTCAAATCTCGGGGACCGGACATGTATCTTAGTGATAAAGAATAAGCTTAGCATTTGCAAGACCCTGGGCTCAATGCCCAGACCTCTAAAATATCAAATCAAATCAAATCTTAATGCCATTCCTGATGACCATTAAAACAGATTATACCACAGATGAAACAGTCCTTAAGTTTTTCTGAGACCAAGCTTTACAATGCACAGGGAGTCTTCCAGCTAGATTTCACTGAGACAATCCTCACCTTTAATTAACAACTACAGGAGACTATTGTGCAGAGCTGAGGTCACTGCAGACTGTAGAAACACAGCCTAAAGGACATGAAGAATTGGACAATTAACTAAATGTTCAGGGCAAAGCCAACAAAACTGAATTCTTCTAGACAACAAAACCATTTTCTCTGCAGTTGCTTCAAGTTGTGTTGCTTGGATCTATGAATAATTGCTTCATTTCTCCCTTTCATTTTGCCTGTCTAAATGCTGCCTTAGTAACTATGTGATAAATCCACTGCTAATGTTGGCACATGAACTGAAAGTCAGAAGAGCAACTGCTCAGTTTAAAATTCATAAATCCAACATAAGTAATCAAACCCCAAAGGTGAATGCCTAAAAAGATACTATTTAAAATTCACAATGGCATTTAACTTTTCTAACTTCAGTCTACACAAATAGGGAGCTTAATGAAAAATACTTTCGGCCTGTGTTTAAAATAATGCAATGTTTAGAAATTTTAAAATATGTGCTAAGTTATTTTTAATATAAGCTTATAGAATTTTTTTTCTCTTTAAACTTTAGTTTGGAAAGCTTTTATTGACATGTCTCCAAAATTAGTGATTCTTTCCTTAGCCATATCCAGCCTACTAATAATTCATCAGAAACATGCCTCATTTTTGCTTTTATATAACTAGTGCTTTTTATAACTAGCATTTCCTTATGATTCTTTATCAGTTACCATCTCTCTATATATATTACTCATCTGCTGGTTTGTATCTACTTTCTCCAATAGCACTATTTTTTGTTTTGCTTTTGTTTGTACTAGGAATCAAACTCAGGACCTTGTGTTTGCAGGCAGGCACGTAAGCCGCTGGGCTATCTCTCTCTCTCTCTCTCTCTCTCTCTCAATCTCTCTCTCTCTCTCTCTCTCTATATATATATATATATGTAATTCACTGGTTGATAATTCCAAGATCTACATCATAGCAGAGTTTGGTTCCAAAACTTTATCTTTTCAGGCTGTATTTTTCTGTCCTTTAACAGTTTGAAATCGTTTGTTGAAAGATAGATATGATGTACTAAGTAATAGAAACAAAAATAAAAATACCTGTGAGGTATTACATTAAGCTGGCTAGGAATTATGTTTAATGTTGCTGTAGCTGTAAGTGACTAAAGCTTCAAGTTTCTTCTGTATTCTTGCCTTTTATTCCATTGTCTTTGGGTATCCCTAATAACTTCTTTACAAATAGTACGCATCTCGCTGCTCTTTTAGCTGTAATCCACTGTTGTTATACTGGAGCCCAGCTGATGTGATGGAAAGATATGGAGAAAGTAAGAAGTCTATAACCTTGTGATTAAGTCTCAGTCTCTCAGTCTGTGTCCCTGAGCAGCAATCTTTATCATTGTTTCTTAGAATTTTTCCTAACCCCCAATCCTTTGAAGGCAGGGAAGCTAAAGAGGGCTGAAGTCGGGCAATTGCCATTCCTACCCAGCCCCAACAAAGTACAATGTTTCTGCCAATATTCTCTCCTGGAAGCAAATCTTTTTTCATGGAGAACACTCCAGATATATTTCAGAAGGAAGGTTTCCTTTCCGTTTGCTAGAAACTTCGGGGAATTTTTCTTCATCTTTACCATAAGAACTTGGCGAGGTTCCTGGAATTATAATCCACGAAAGTGTTGAAACTGTCCCCTAAGATTATAGCCCTTTCTTATTTTCTCACTCTTACACTAGTCTACACTCAGTCTTAAGTAATCCATCTGAATTATCATGTAAATATCTTACCAATGGATGGAAGGTAAAGTGATCTCAGTCATGATTTTTTTTCCTATCTCTTCAGATTTCCAGGTGACAGATTTCTTTGTCACCTTGTCATCTGATGGGTCCAAGGAAAAATCACTGACTTTTAGTTTGCTCAGCATTTTTCTTATTGTAAATATGGGAGTGATAAATTCCAATCTTTTTACATGTTGGTGCTGAAATCAGAAGTTAAAAAGCTAAAAGTTTCAAAAAGAGAAGGGGAAAACAGTCACATAAAAAGATTAGGGACCAGAATGTCACTAGGCTTGCTTACTACAATACTAGAAGCTTAACAAAAATAGGGCTATGTCTTCAGAATTGTGGAGAAAATAATATCTAGGTTAAAATTCTATATCTTGCCAAACCATCAGTGGGTATGATGAAGGTAAAGTAAATATATTTTCAGAAATGTTTAGACATGCAACTACTCAAACAACTCCCCCATCACTTTACCCTTTTCTGCTAAGCCACCATACTCAACTTGATGAAAAAAAACAAAAATGAAAACTCAACTACTCCTGTGTGATAGTTGATTATGGTGTCAATTTGAATGGATTAAGAAACACTGAGTGAATTAGAGGAGCACAACTATGAGTGTGCCTGGATGACTGATTTGTAAATTGCAAACAGAGAATGGAAGACCCACCCTGGATGTTGGTGTCACCAACCAAAAGGCTTGTAGCCTGAATGGAATGAAAAGGAAAAGAAGGAAGACTTCCTTTTGCTTCTTTAGAGGAGTTTCAGTCTTCACCATTGCCTTTGGCCATTCATCTCCAGCTCCTTCAGAGTTCCAGCACACTCTTCAGTCTTCTTACACAGACCCTCAGCTTTTTAAAATAGGCTTGCACCAGGCTTCTCTGTGAGCTCCAGGCCTTTGACTGAATCCTACTGCTCTCTAGGGTGTGGATGACCCTTTTGCATTCTTTCACCCTTGACTCTGCATGGGGCCAATGTAAACCTATTTGTAAATCCTTTATATATCATGTGTGTGTGTGTGTGTGTGTGTGTGTTTTATATGAAATCTGTTTCTCGTTAACCCTGATACACTCCTATTCTTCCTAATCAGTCATGTAAAAGTATGTCTTTGAATTACATGTATCTAAAACATTTAAAATTTTTAAAAAACACTTAAATTTGAAAAGATGAACTCTATTTGTAGACTGGTTGAGAACAGTCTGGTGAAAACACCAACTCATCCAAATTCTAGTTTGGAACTTTTTTTTTTTTTGTAACAGGGATTGAACTCATGACTTCGCACTTGCCAGGCAGGCATTTATGCCACTGAGCTAAATCCCCAGCCCCTCTAGTTTAGAACTTTAATCTTCATCATTTCTCAGCCTTTTGACTACGATCAAGTGTGGAACTTTAATCTTACCTATTAAAAGTGAGTAAAAAGTGGCAAAGATATTTAATACAAATAATGAATACTTGTAAACTAGCCTTTTAATGCTGATGTTAAAAGAATGTACACAGTTACATTGCATCACTAGTAGAGTCCTTTAAGAAAGTGAGGTTATTGAGATCATTATAAAAATAAGAGCTGCTGGCTTGACTGAAAAAAAAGGAGGACATACCATATATAGATTCAAAAAATGCTTCACCTTGTGCTCTGGAAACTATTGAATGACTCTAAACATGGTAAAGACGTTGGCAGTGAATAGTTCAGATAAAATTGTTCAGGAAATGAGTAATAAAAAAGTATATCATTAAATCAATATTATCCTTTGAGATATTTGACATTAAAAATAAATGTGAGCTAAATTAAATATTCTAAGTAAATAAAAAGATAAAATGAGTTAGCTATTAAGCTGGTTCCCCAAAACATCTTTGTTTTCACTAAGGAGGTGGCAAGAATGGAGGTAAGGTGAAGATATCATTCTTCAAAGCCTGAGATTATGACTTAATTATATTTGGTTCCCCAAATACATCTGATTATGAATAAGTACCTCTCCCATCTATCATCTCAAATTGTTTCTTTTCTTCATAATACTAATCATTCCCCCCTTGTATCTTCTTTTCATTTATTGATTGTTGTGGCTTATATCTAGATATTCCCCCAAAACCTCTTGTGTTCCCAAGTGGGGGTTTTGAGGAGGTGGTCAGATCATGGGTGTGTGATACTGGATCACGGGTGTGGGATACTGGATTAGTCTTCTGATTAATTTAGCACAGTTCTGGGTGTGGACAATGGATTTACTAAAGAGGGAAGACCCAACTGGGGTAAGGATGGTACCAACAAACAGGCTCAAACCCTGGATGGATAAAAAGGGAAAGAAGGAAGGCTTGATTCTTCCTACTTTGCCACAAGTTTTTTATCCTCTGCCATTCCACTCTGCCATGTTGCCCTGCCTTGGAACTAGACAACTATGGACTGAAACCTTTGCAAACTGTGAGCCAAAATATAACTTTGCTCCTTTAACTTGTGGTTTTTAGGTATTTTGTCCCAGCAATGAAAGTAATGAAGACATTGATTTATATGCTTA
This sequence comes from Dasyprocta punctata, assembly GCA_004363535.1. Lineage (NCBI taxonomy): Eukaryota > Metazoa > Chordata > Mammalia > Rodentia > Dasyproctidae > Dasyprocta > Dasyprocta punctata. Next base: position 25,765 of record RJWM01012793.1, on the reverse strand, counting down.
GCCTATCTCCCTCACCAGAATGTAAGCTCAAAGAAAGCAGGGCCCTGTAGTGTTGTTCCCAACCAAAAACATTCTGAATGTTACACAATCCTTGCCACATTAGAACTCAGTAAAAATTAATCAGATACAGTGAATAAATAAGCACCCAATAGACCCACTAAACAGTGTGATTAATTAAATATTCCTCATAATTTTGGGATCATCTTTTTTTGGGGGCGGGGATCATCTTCTGATAGCAGAGGAAAACTCCCTTCTCTCACAATTCCTGCAAGAGTTTATGGTGATCCCTGGTATTGAAATCTTTCACTCACTAACTAGACTCAGTAGAGTTGTAGTTTCTTCTCCCAGATCTGGTTTTTCCTTCATCAATAAGGCTCCAGCTGAAGCAAATGTTTTCCAGTTTCCTGAAAAAAACAGTTTCTTTCCTCAGAGCTTCTGCTTACTCAGCTTCTAAGAGGGAAGCCCTTTCATCCTGGTCCACTTGGGACTCATTAGTAAAGAGTCCATGAAACCTTTTCTAGTACACTCCTTGAGATAGCCTTAAACTCCATTTCCCATCCCTCTTTCTTTTTTTAAACTCCAGACAATGTCCTCCATGCAGACTCTCAAAACTGTCATTCTCATTTGCCATGAGTGAAAAAAATTGACCTTCCAGGCTTTTACAGCTCATCCTCAAGTTCATTCAGTTCTCTACTCAAACACCACTTCCTACAGAAGGACCACAATAAGCAAAGAAATTCCTCCCCTTCTCATTTTTCTAAATGAAACTCTCTGCCCTAGCCCCATACCCTAGCTTACTTTTTCTCTATAGTCCTGACCTGATCTAACATTATATGTTTATCAAACGGTCTTCCTTTCTAAAATATAAGCCCCATGATAGTGGATCTTTGTTTTGTTTACAGCTGTAAGTATCTGAATTAATAAATTAATGGCACTTATAGTTCATTAGTATATACCTTGGCTGGAAGTGTTGCTATTCCTCTTAGTCTCCATCTCTTTTCTGGTACAGATTAATTTCTTTTTTTTTTTTTTTTTTTTTTTTTTTTTTTTGCGGCACCGGGGATTGAACTCACAACCTCGCGCCTGCCAGGGCAGGCGCTTAAGGCACTGAGCCAAACTCCTGGCCCGGGTTTTTTTGAGGCAGGGTCGCACTATGTAGCTCAGGCCGGCCTTGTGCTCACGTTGTAGCCCAAACCGGCCTCAAACCCACAACGCTCCGCCTACCTCAGCCTCCCGAGTGCTGGGATTAAAGGCGTGCACCACCACGCCCGGCTCAGATCAATTTCTTAATACTCCTTTTATGACTGTCTTAGTTACTTTTCACTCATTGCTGAGACAAAATACCTGATGCCCAAAATTAGGGAAGGAAAGGTTTATTTCTTACAGTTCTCAGGAATTCCAGTTCATACTTAGTTGGTGCCAAGGCAGCATGGCGTGGCGGGGCAGCCATTCATGGCAGCCACCAAACAGCAAGGCGCGTGAACCAGAGAGAAAGAGGGCGAGAGAGGAAGACCCGTGTTCCTCCGGCCTTACCCTGTATGTCAGCTCCACCACTGGGCGGGTGCAGCACTCACATCACCAAATCCAGTGCTAAACAACAAACCAATCACAAATGCCAGACTCAGCTCCATCCAAATTACAAGTGCTTGGGGGGACACAGGATCCAACCAGTACAATGACTGAATGACATAAAATATAATTACCCAAGGGCTGGGGATTTAGCTCAATTGCATAAGCGCCCGCCTGGCAGGCACAAGGTTATGAGTTCAATCCCCAGTACAAGAAAAAAAAAAAAAAAAGCATATATGTGTGTGTGTGTGTATATATATATATATATAAAATTACCCACAAAATAGTTCTCAACAAAGGAACTGAAACCATGTATATTGCATAAAATGAAGAATATAGCTATATTTCCATAATTCCTTTATCTAAAATTCTTAAGTCTAGATATGTTTTAAAATTCAGAAACATTTATTACTTAATGCTCTAGAATCAATACCCTATAATCAAACATATTAATTGCTCTCAACCAAATAATAAAGGGACCAACTATTTGTGATAAATAATGTTGAAGTCAGCTTTTGCTGCAAAGTAGGTTATCAGGGTAAATTTTAAGAATCAAGGGCCAGGCGTGGTGATGCACACCTGTATTTTGAGCACTCAGGAGGCTGCCGGAGGAGTACTACTGAAAGTTCTAGTTCAGTCTGGGCTACATCATGAGTTCAAGCCCTGCCTAAACTAAAGACAGAGACCATGCCTCAAAAAATAAATGAATAAATACCAAAAAATAGAGTGGGGAAATTTAGGAACTACAGATGAGAAACTGTGACTATGTGCTTAAACACAGACATCTGTAGAATAGCTCCATGTTGAGCACAGTTCTCCATATTCCAGAATGTTAAGAATCACTGATTTAATGCATTTAAAAATATCTATCTTTAAATTTCAGTTAATATAAATGAAGTGCTCACTATATGTCACCCCTGTACTCAGTTCTTTAAATGTGGATATGATTTATTATTTGTCCTGTTTTACAGGTGAGAAAACTAGGACTTTGATAGAGGTTTAGCAGTTTTCCTGCACAGCTAGTAACCAGCCAACATGGACCCAAACCAAACCTGTTTCACCATAAAAAGCTATGCACTGGACTACCTAGCAATCTTAACTTCAAATAGCACAAGATAAAAATTTTTCAGTCTTGTGAAGTTTCTTCGTGAGGTTCAGTCTAAATAAAGTTTCTACATTCAAGTGAATGTGAAGGTCCTCAGGTTATAAGTTCTTGTTTGGAAAAACAAACTAGATATATGCAGCCAATACTTAAATTATTTCCACAGGTAAACTAATGTTTCAGCAATTTGTAATGAGTGACCTAATGATTTCATATAATTTAAAAAATAGTTACAGTAATTTGCCTTGGTTTCTTTCACAGAACAACGATCTACAGATCCAAGGCTTGTTGTCTCTTGTGAAATGTGAGAATAGAAGAAGGGGTCAAAAGGCACTAATTATAAGTAATACGGAAATGGTGTCTTTTTCAAGAATACCTTAGTTCCTTGAATTGTTTCAAGTCAGGCAGAAGTTGATATAATATATTAGTGATGAACAAATTTTGAATTCCTTTGGAATTAAATATATTGGTGATAGTCCTGCATTAAGGAGTCAGCTTTCTAAGAACAAAAAAGCTAGATTTAAAAAAATTCTACATAGGAATACAATTCTGACTGAAGACACAGTTTTAGACCTTGCCACATTTATGGGAAAATCTCAAATTATGAAATACAGGGTAGCAAAAACACAACACATGAAAACGAGGATTAAGAAATGAAAATAACATGTACACTAAAAACATCACAACAGAAACAGGCTTTATTTCAAACAGACAAGTAAATTCCTCAATTAGCATCAATTTCTTCAAGATTTAAAGATATGGAAATTAAAGATGGTGCTCAGAAGGCAGAGAAAGGAAGATTCATCATGGAGCAATTGTACTGCCCTTCAAAAATTCCTTTCGGTGATCACTCGGAAGATCATTAGATCTCGTGTGTTTCAATTTGTGTACAAGAGCCTCATCTGAAAATCAGTGGAATCTTTCAAAAAATTATATACAGGGAGATTAGTACCATAAATTAATTTTTAATTTTAGAAACTGGCGCTGAAGTCCAGTTTTCAGTTTAAAATATTAAAAATAAAGAGAACATTAACACTATTATTTAAGATGTCTTGTTACAAAGCTCCTAGGTACATACATGTACAAGACAGATGGTAATGACTAGTTGACACCTCAAATCATGATTTCCCCTAAAACTGACAAATAATTGAGCTACTGGGAGATTTCCCCCAATTTCCAAACTTCTTGTACAAGAATTTGCTATCACTTATGTGTATATGAGAGTAGGGATGTTTTACCATAGAATATTTCAATTTAACATAATGCAGCATAAAATTAATCCAATGAAACACTATAAGGGATAAAATAAAATTGCATGTAGCTTTAATTTTTTGCCAAACTCATTAAGTTTATTAATATTTTTTGAGTTTTCTCTTCATGGGAATTCTTGAGACCTTTAGATTGTGTATTTAACTTTGTAATGAGTTGGTCAGCACCTTGATTGATATGAACAGTTACATTAAAGAGAAGCTATGGGAAAGGAAGAGGGAAAGCATTTGAAGATACAAATAGGGGGAAGGGTTCTTTTTCCCCCATAAGACATTCACACCGAAAATAACCAAAAAAGGATAAACAAACAAAAATAGTGTTCACAGTAATACATGCCAGATTTGTAGTTTCATTTGAAACCAACAGTGAATCATGAAACGTCATGAAAAATATAAGTAAAGGTAAAATCTCCTAGAGTAATTACTAAATGAAGTTAAAATTATCACACTGATCAGTAAACCCCAGAAGAAAAATGAACAGCACTTACATTTCAGGTCCTTCTTAGTCATCATACAATTTTTCAAAGTTAATACATAAAATTGGTAGGTTTGGCCACGCTGCACAAAAATTTTTTTAAAAAAATACGGTATACAGAAAAAACTCTTATATTCCCCATTTTGAATCATACACTCAAAACTTAAGAATAAAAGATCAGCTAGAAGGATTTTAAATTATTTACAAATCCAGCAGGTTCAATCTGCCATAATGGCTTGGCTTCCATTCCGCAGCAATTTCCACCTTCTCCAGAAGCAACTGTCAGTTCTCTGTGCTCACTGGAGATTATTCCAACTACTGCTCATCTCTACTGGTCATCAGTCATTTTGAACAGTTCCAACAGGGCCCCAACAGCTCCAAAATAGCCCTATAAAAAAACAGTGAGAAACTTCTGTAGGATTGTCTGAACTGTAGCCAAAGACCTATTAGGTTTAATAATTCTAGAAATGCTGACCCCTTATTTTATAGAGGCAGGGGAAAATTGAAAACTGAATTCTCAGGCTGGGGATATAGTTCAGTAATAGAATGCATGCTTAGCACAAGTGAGCCCATGGGTTCAATTCCCAGTACCATAAACAAAATAAAACAAAACAAAACTCTTTGCCAGGAAACATGGTGAAATGGCAGCAAGGATTTTTGAATGTCTACTTGTTTGTATGTATTAAATAAGCTAACACATATAAAGTGCTTCAAATAGTATCTGACACATGGTGGGCACTAAGTAAATGCTGGTTATTGCTAGTATTATAACTACTTCGTTTCAACCTTTGCTGTGACAAAATTCAAATTGTTTCACAGATGAAAAATGAAAGGAAATAAACTAAATTATTGCTCTTTCAAGATTTGTGCCAGGACTCAATGCTCAATTCTGTCTAGTGGCAAAACTGTATTTCACAGGAGAAAGTCCTAAACTTCTGTCAGTAGATTCAGGAAAGGCTCTTAAGTCACTCTGAGCCTCACTTTGTCCATCTGTAAAATAGAAGCCCCTGTTTCTGTGAAAATGAAAGTGAATCCCAGAAATTTTAAAAACTAACATCTTAAATTTGTTGGGCTTCTTAAACTGGGTGGCTTATAAGCAATTAGAAATTTATTTCTTACATTCCTGGAGGCTAGGAAGACCAAGATCAAGATGTCTATTGAGGGGTAATTCTTCACAGACTGCTGTCTTTCTCACTGTGATCTCACATGGCAGAAGAGGCAAGGCAGTTCTCTTGGGCCTCTTTTGTAAGCATGCAAATCATGTTTATAAGAAGTCAACCTTCATGATCTAATCTTTTCCCTCAGGCCTACCTCCTAATGCCATCATGGTGGGGATTAGAATTTCAACACATGAACTGGGATGAGAGGGATGACACCCAAATAGTCAATCCATAGCAACCCAGTTTCTAAAAGTCTAGAGATTTCGCTACTCTGGCATTGGCCTGACAGTTACTGTTGTGTTGTCTATGGATGTGTCAAGATATGGCAGGACCTCTGCTGCTTGTTGCTATCAGGTGACATTTATTGAGGCCTCACTACCTGCTAGAACTTTTCTAAGTATTTTACATGAATGTACTCGTTTAATCTCCACAATAACTCTATGAGACACATTTTATCAGCTCATTTTAAAAATGCTAAAATGGTGAGAGGCAGAGTTATTATCTAAGATCTCATAGTCAATAAAAGGTTGAACTTTGAACACCTTGGCTTTACTACTTTCACTAGGAGATGCGCCACAATGCTGGTTGAATGAAGGAGAGATTAACAAGCAAGGACTCCTAAGGCCAAGGGCAAGTGACCTGAAAACCACCAATGCATTGCCTCCTAGAAGTTGTCCCTCCGTAATATTTGCTGGTAAAGCCTACCCAAGTCAAAGTGAATTTAAGAATGTGGAGAATTTTCCAAAGGACATTTTCAAGAGCTTCACTGGCCATAGAGAGTGAGTTAGGATACATATATATAATAACAAATCTACAAAACTACAATCCACAGAGGCTGAGGAGTGATGCAGGTGACTGCATGTTTACCTATAGAAGTAGCTTTTATAAAAATGCTAGATCTCATTCCCTGTCTTAGAACCAAAAACACGTGAGCTTGAGGATAACTTTTCATCCCTGACAGCTCGTAGGCTTTGTTCTTTGCATTAGGTCAAGATCTAGACATAAAACTGACAGACAAAATACAGATAAATGTTAGATAAAAGAACTGAGAATGCTGCATTTTTACTGCTAAGTATGAAAATTGTTCTGAACCCAAACAGTGGTTTCCTTTTTTCTTTCATGTATGTTTTTGAGCTGTGATATTTATATTTTTTCAAACAAAACCTCACATGGAAATCATAAATAAGCAGAATCAAAGGGTTTTCCTTGGGTTGGAGGGAGGAAGAGGGAATGTTCTGGGAGCTTATTCTCTCTCATCCAAATAAAACTTTTATCACTCCCTGCTTTAAGCCTATGAGAGAAAGAGACAGGAAGCCACAGAGACAGAGAAAGGAACCTCAGTGTTAATTTCTATTATTGGCCTTTACTATTTATATTTACATTTTTCTCATTTTATATACACTCTAACAAAGCAAAATGGGCACATAGAGAGTGCCACATAACTTCTAACTACATTAGTAGCTTCTCAATTTATTTTGGAGACTAAAAAATGCTACAGCAGTTATTCATTACAATTGGAATTTGGAATACTAATCTCACAGTGTTTTTTTCTGACACTTTAAGTACAAGAGATTAGGTCTAACGTGTGATAAATGGTAGCTCTCCACAGCACTGATCTTTTTTTTTTTTTTTTTTTTTTGCGGCACCGGGGATTGAACTCACAACCTCGCGCCTGCCAGGGCAAGCGCTTAAGGCACTGAGCCAAACTCCCAGCCCTGGTTTTTTGAGGCAGGGTCGCACTATGTAGCTCAGGCCAGCCTTGCGCTCGCGTTGTAGCCCAAGCCGGCCTCGAACTCACAATGCTCCGCCTACCTCAGCCTCCTGAGTGCTGGGATTAAAGGCGTGCGCCACCACGCCCGGCTCACAGCACTGATCTTAAAGGAGGTGACAGAGGAAGCAGGGAGAAGGAAGGGCCCCCCATTTGTTCTTGGAAACCTTGATTCCTATCATAGTAGATATGCCATGTAAAAGATTCTCTGGATAAACTGATGCTATTTTCCCTGTTAACAGGTTTATTATTGGCCAGGCACACTGACCTCTCAGGGATAGTAGATTATTCTCAGAAGCCCAAGTGTGTCTGTTTTCACCAATTCAGCTGTTAACTTGCCAAAAGCCAGCTGTGTTTAACTCACATTTGTTATAGCAGTTGTATTGTTTTGGCAATAATCTAATTACTAACTAACTAACTATATATATAAAACAAGAGTGCAAAAATAAATTCGACAAACTCTTGAAAAAGATTGAAAAAGGTAGTCACAAACCATCACTTTCTACTTAGATGGATGCCACAATGTGAAGGAGAAAAATCTGGAAGGATTCTGCAACCAAATTACTTCATAAGTATCTGTAATTTCTCAATTCACTTTAAGGAAATAAACTGGAAATCAAAGAAAGTGCACAATACTTACACATTATGAAAAAAAGAAAGCTACAGTAGACTAATAAGCATAAGCCAGGTTCAAAAATGAACTCCGGTGCTATATCAAAAGACTGACAATTAAATACACATTTACACATTTTTAAGTTAAAACAAAATGGTTAAAGCAGAGAGATATTTTTAATGATTGTCTGCTTTAACTGACTTTACAATTTTTAAATTTCATTGTAAATTGACAATTTATAATTGCAGATATTTATGGGGTGTGTGTTGGTTAACCTCGATTGTCTGTTGACAGGATTAAGAGACTCCTGGAGAGGTGACTGGATTGTGGGGTAGAAACTTCATCAATGGTCATGACTTGACAACTGAATAGGCTACTAGGAAGTGAAGTCTATTTGGAGGAGTGGGTAATAGGGGCATGATCTTGGGGACTGTATCTGGTCAATGGCCTGTTTTTCTCTGGCTCTTCCTTGCTCACTCTACTTCCTGGCCACCATGAAAGGAGAAGCTTTGCTCTGCCTCACTCTTCTGCCATGATGTTTCTGCTTTGGAGACTGTCAACCACAGACTGAAACCTCTGAAACTATAAGCCAAAATAAGTTCCTCCTCCTTCAAGTTGCAGGTATCAGGTATTTTGTTCAGCAGTGGAAAAGCTGACCAATGTATAGTACAAAGTGATATTATGATTTACGAATACAATGTGGAGTAAAGCTAATTAAAATATCCATCACCTCAATTATTTATCTTATTTTGTAGTAAGAACATTTGACATTTACTTTCCTAACTATTTTGAAATGTACCATATACTATTAATAACTATATTCACCATACTATATGGTAGATCTCAAAAAACTTTTTCTCCCTGTCTTTTGTTTCCTTTACCACTAGCTGCCTAGTCACTCCATCTCCATCCTGTATCATTGCCATTCCACTCTCTGCTTCTATAAATTATATTATTTTAAATTCCACATATAAGTGAGAACGTGTTGTTTGTCGTTCTGTGCCTGATTTAGTTCACTTAGCATGTTTTGCAATTTCATTCATGTTACTAAAAAGGATAGAATTTTATTCTTTGTAAAGGCTGAACAGTATGCTATTATGTACCATATTTTGTTTCTATTCACCTGCTAATGAACATTTACTTGTGCTGATTGTATTTCCTGGCTATTGTGAATAGCTCTGCAAGTGAACAGAACATGGGCATGTAGACGTTTCTTCAATATACTGATTTCAAGTCTTTTGGGTGAACACCATGGGGTATGGTGGCTCCACCACATAGTGGTTCTATTTTTAGTTTTTTTGAGAAACTTCCATAATTTTCCAAAATGAGTACAGTAGATTCACATTCCCAGTGACTTTTTTTTTATTAAACTACAACCAGTACCAATTTTTGGTAAGGAGCTTCTGTTTTATGTATAATTCTTTCATAATCCTTATATAAATGTGAAGTTTAAATGGCAAATTTTCTACTTGGTCACTTTCAAAACCAAAGGATCAGCTCATATGTTAGAGAAACTAAAATATACTCCACAGAGGACAATTAACATCTATGCAAGCTCAACCTACCTCATGTTCTAAAAACAGAGCTTTCAGCTGTCCTTTGGACCAAAAATCCATAGCATATGCTAGCAGCTTCATAGAGACCATATTAATTCTCAGGAAATTCCCAACGAACACAACTCTGTCAATATTCTGAAAAAGAAATTAAAGAAAAACAAATGAATGTGGCATCAAAATAACATTTAGCAAAGACCAAATGTTCTGTATGTCTTTGTACAGAACTTTGCCCAGTGAATTTTTAAGTAGAACTATTTCAACATCTCCACAATGCAGTGGCACAAATCTAATAGTACTTTCCACAAGAACTGGAGAGTGAGATTTCGGTTGGGCAAAGCATAAACAAATATTGGTCTTGCTTGCAGCTGTTATGTCAGATTGCATTAGGTCTGATGTGAAATTCAGCTTCCCACACACATTAAATTGTAATTTGAGTTCAAGTTTCAGCTAAATTTTCTTATACATTCTCTTAATCCCCCACATTTTCAAGTATAAAATACTCGCTTCCCTCTAGGCCTTTCTGCTGTTTTAGAACTCTGCATTATATGTCTGTATGCTCTATTCAAAAATATAAATGGAAAAATTTAAAGTTGATGAAGAAGCATTTTATAGCATGCTAACAATCACAACTCAAATGTTTTAATGTGGTGCCACCATCTGTGAAATGGCTGGCATCTCAAGTCCACAACTCGAGAGAACAGTACAAGGACTAAAAACTTTGGCTCCTGCTCTCACAAGAAAACCTGATGCCGCCAATCACCGGTATGTCTCATGGGATCCTGGGCTGGCCAAACACCCTTTAAGGAAACCTGGGCCCCAAGGGAACAAATGGAGCTCCTCCACTCATTACACTCTACAGAAACATCTAAAGTTGTTGCTTAAACCAGTATCTAACATGACTACACTTCCAATAGTGAAAAATGCTCAGAGATCCTCTCTTGAAGGGACTATGAGACCTGTGAAGAGACCTGCTGGCTCATTCCAGCCACAAATGCAAGGCCAAAGGCAGGCTCTGTGGCAAGTAGGGGAAAGGGCATCTATTGCTCTATGAAGCAAGGGGTATCACCATGGAACCGACCTTTGAGAGCGCATGAGTACAGCCAGCTACACAGTCTTACAGCTTGTTTGGCTACTTGGAAAAATACGATTCAAGGGTGAATGCCAAAAAATAAACCTTCTGCTAAAATGAATCTCATGACCCAAGTGGACTTTGAAAGGCAGTCTCTGAAATACTTTTACCTGATTATCAGTCTCCCATTTAAACTGCATTTGAACTAGGGACTTTCAAAAAGTTAGGACCCTACCACATGTCTGTGTTATAAAAAATGTCTCTTTTGTAACCCCAAAGTTCAAATGCAGGGCTAGCACCCAACCATTGTAAGGAATGCCTTGTATTCTGACACTCCACTATTGAGGGCTCTGTAAGAGGCCCCTTGAAGGGGTTTCTAAGTATCTGAAATGTTCTGTTTCTTGATCTGAGTGATGACTAAGCAGATGTGTGTCTGGGAAAATTCACTGAGTTGTATAATTATGATTTTAGCTCTCTTCTGCATGTATGTCACATTTCCATTAAAATTATATAATTCAAAACTCCATCGCTGATTTACTACTATGGTTCTTTAATATTTCTCCTACTTCTTGTTTCATGCTCCAACTTCCTTTTCTTGTTTCTTCTAACACAATTTAGTAAAGAGAGTTGTTCTACTTTATAAGTCTTATAATTCAGAGAAGAGGTCCATTTTCTCAAAAGGAATTTTGCAATGTTTTAAAACCTGTTAGTAAGGCTTTCTCTGTCACCAGCTCTGCACCCTCCTGTGACTGGGGCTCTGGGTGACCTTGACTGTAGCAAGCTCTCTGTGCTTTGATAGCCCTGTACAATGCTGCTTGAACTCCATGCCACAAGGCAACACTGTAAAGAAGCTGAAAGCAAAGAGAATATCAAATATTCTAAGTGGAAGCATATAGTCTACAATTATTTAAAAGGACAGTCGGAGTTTTTCCTCACAGTTTAAGCGGCACATGGCACTGATGACAGACAGGTTATAGCATGAGCTGGAATTTTACCAGGTTTCCACAGCTAGATCATTTATCATGTATTATTGTGTGTCTACTAAAAACACATACAACACACATGCCTCCCACTCCATAAGGTGTAAATGTATAGTAAAGAGCAGGTTTTCCAAGGATAGATACCTGGCTTTGTAGGAGACAACGGCTGTCACATTGCTAAATATAATGTATAAGAATGACAGGTGGCTTTCCCTGGGTTGACCTTACCTCATTCAGTGCACACATACGAGCAATGGAGCCAATGTTGTTGGTGATGGTGACCAGTGTGGCCCGGGCAAGGTCTTCCTTGCTGATCGACTCTCGTTTTTCTTTACTCATCATGTTGCCAAAGCTATGTTGGAAACATCATTGAGAGTGTTCAAAACCATCCTCAGGTTGGACCCATGCTTCTACCATGTACCATGAAAAGCTCTAAATAACTGTTCAAACTCAAGAGACCTGAGTTTTCCTACCACCATTGATAAGCAGACAGAAATATAGTATGAATGCCTGGCGATCCCTTCCTTAACAGGGGCAACATAGTATGGCTATAAATGGGGGTGGGGTGACTTTTAATGGCTATGGACATCTGGTTAAGAATGGAACAGTGGAAACTGTTGCAGTTTTCCAGAACCTTCTTTCAAAGTTGCCTTATTTTAAGCACAAGCATAAGGGCAAAATATCTCACAAAGGACAGGAGACCAAGTCTGAGACCTGATATGACAGATACTTGCACCACACTGGTAGGTTGAAACTTTTAATAATAACTAAATATATGGCCCAGGTGGAGAAGCTGCTCTGAGTTTAATAACAACTGCTCCTAGCTACTTAATCTCTACCTTGATGCTACAGCAGATCCTTGAAGGCCAAATCGTTCATAGTCTCCTCCGTAAATGTCCTTCACCAGCTTATCGACATTGGTGCTGTCTCCTTTAGCTGCCATTTCCAGAGCTTCTTCAAAGGTCTCACAACCAGTCAGCAAGCAACATAGGCCTAGGAATGTTCCACCTCCAAGACTGAAGGAACAATAAGGTTTATTTTTTAAATTTTACTTTACGATAAGCCCAAGTCCCCAGCTACATTAAGACTATTAATATGGGTTAAGAAAAATAAAAGAATAACAAAGGGGTACTTGAATTTAAGTGCTAGAATGCAAAGAGAACCTTATGACAGACTGGATAAGAAAAGGGCAGAAACTAAACCATCAAAGAAAACTTGCCCCTAAATTTGAGAACAAAACTGGAGAAACACTCTCACTGATTGTGAGACCTTCAACTAGCCACTAACCTCAACACTTCACTCAGTCTTACACCTATAAAACGGGGTCAGACCATGATCTCTTATATTTGGGTGGTCTGAAAGCAGCAAATAGCCAGAGAAATGACATATTTTACAAACGTGTAGATAAACACAAATACCCAGAAAAAGAGTGTGACCATAGTTCACAACTATGGAGCCAAACTCTCTGATGACAAACTGGAACCAGGATGCTGCCAGCAATAACCAGCCTGAAGGCTGCCTTCTGCTTGGCTTTGCTGGACCTGCTGCTTGATTCTCTCATTCCATCTCCTTAGAGATGTTAAGAACAAAACTATTAATCTATGTGACGTTGGAGTTTTTTCTAGTAAACTTTGGAAAAGGTTACTGGTATTTTACTTACCACCCAAGAGTAAAAAATAGTAACAAAGGTCACAAAATGGTTCCAATTCTTGAACTATGTTTTAAAACACTTAAATTGTTTTAGGGAAAATTCTTCTAAAATAGTCATTTTCGACAAAATTACAAACAAATTATAGTACTTAAGAATCAATTCAATTGTATATTAGTATTGAAGTTAACTGGTAGAAAGACAAATACACTCAGGGTAAACCTACCACCAGGAGACCCTTAGGGGGTCAAATGACTAGTAAGGGAATCCCTGAAGGAAAAGGAGCTCTGATTCCTAAACCTGAACACAGGTTTGACCTTTTGTTTACCAAGCGAAGGAATAAACATAAGAAAGTTGCTTATATCAATTGGTTTTGAAGTTCCAAAGAACAACTAGCTCTGGGGACCCAATTTGCTTTTGAGTTTAGTTCTAAGGAAAAAATCAAGTTGAGATTAAAATTATTTTTAACTAAAGTTAGAAGAAAATTAAGACTAAATGATGTTTATTGCCAGTAAAGGTTAACAAGGAAGTGTTAGATTATAGATAGGCATGCAGGTAGTTCTTTAACTTGTACCTATAACAAAAGTATGTAATAATTTCAAATCATGTTTCTTACTGAAATATTTCCTCAGGCTGGGGGTGTACCTCAGTGGCAAACCATTTGCCTAACATGTATGAAACTCTGGGTTTGATTCCCACACAGCAAAATCAAATCAAAACAAAACAAAACAATATTCCTTGACTGAAATTGTGGTCTCTTGGAAAATTATGTAGCTAGTCAAATCGGTAGCAGTTATCCAAATTGTGGTGCAGTGTGATGAGGAAACAAAGAGCTCTGTATCAATTCTTACAGAGACAAATCAGTCACACTAGGAAGTCTGAATTTCTTCTAAGAAAGTTTATCTTCATTTACATTTAATATGGCATATTATACTACCTCAAAAGGTAAGTACAGGCTGACTTTTTTAGCATGCATGGTACTACAGATCTTACCCACTGCCTGCCAGCTTCCACACAAACACTTTACCACTGAATTATATCCCTGGCCTTGTTAGTGTGTTTTGATTAATGGAAATACCTTGCCATCTAGATCTGTTTTGTTTTTTCCCTGTATATTTTTTAAAGGAAGTCTTTGTTTATATTTCTGGCTTCTCAGTACCTTTTATTCCTAATAATCTTTCTTTGAACAATAGGGATTCAACAATATACTCGAAATGTGGGCAACTGAAGATATTGGCTGACTTAGAAAGAAGGTAACTCATCAACTGATGTGCGGGTATAGTGAAAAGTGGCACGTATGACTGGAAAATGACAGGTGACTCCAGATAAAGAGCTGAATGGGAAAAGCACGCATGCATTAGCACAGCTGAGGCACCACAAATAGGAGGGAAGAATGCAAGGTCACGGAAGAGCCAAGTCTCCTAGCACTTTTATTAGCATCCTCAACTTGTTAACCATTATTTAATCAAATGAGTTCCTTACTCACAACCACACATCTGTTGTTTGTCAGATACAGTAAAACCTACAGTATATCAGAGACAAAAATATGTTTCCAGAAAAAGCCATTGAGTACTGCCATTACTCATTAGAATAAAATATTTTAGAAAGTAGAAGAAATCTTCAGTTACTCATTTTCATAATTGTTGAGAATTGCAGAACACTAGTCATGAATGACTGTGCCCTTAAAATGAATTCCAAAAGATCAAATGAGATGTACTGCTACTTTCTTAAAGTTTCAAAGTTTTTACATTCCTCTTTCAACAGACTATACGTTCTAACAATGTCAGCTGCAAAGTAGTATTTTCTGCTTTGCTTCCATACTAAAATTAGGGTAGTGTCACTAAAAAAAAAAAAAAAAAGAAGAAGAAAAAGAAAAAAAGGGTTGCTATCCAATCTGTGATACAACAAAATTACACATAAGCAGATCTTTTAAAATCATGTTTAAAAGAAATCTGATATCTTGTAATGACATGATGGGAAAATATACTATAATTCAGTAACAAAAATTTGGAGCTATAACTATCAATTCAAAATTTAAAGCTTAAACCATTTCCTTCAAGGAGTGTTTCCCAAAGTGTGTGCTACACATCGATGCTTACTCTTAACCATAATAGTTTATATCCTGGATTTTTAAACTTGAATCAAAAGAAATCTTTAGCAGAACTCTAGTGAGACAGGACCAGGGGCTCCACTGACTTGCAGTTTCATCCCATCTACCACCTGTGGCAGCCCCTGAGAGGCACCCATTAGCCTTCAGACTCCTGTAGCGTGTTTTCATATCCACTGTTCGAAGAAAGAGCTTACAAGGAAGATTGGGCATCCAGACAGGATTTGTTGATTGCAGAATACTGATCATTAATGTGCATTTAGCAAGAACTAGAATTTACAGGTATTATTACCTGTGTAAAAGAAGCCAAACACTGCAATGGCTCCTTAGCAGCTATTCAAGAGGACCCAGATTCCTACATTTTTCCATGTATGAGAATGTACCTCTGTTGGATTCATCAGTAAAACTGCGACTATCTCTAATTGTGGAAATGTTTAACTTCTTATTCCTTGGAACTAGCTTTAACAATCGAATTACTCTTTCTGGGAAAAAGTCTGAAATTTCTTTATAATTTTACCTTTATAGGAGGTCTGTCTCTAAAGTA
The DNA here is from genome assembly GCA_004363535.1 of Dasyprocta punctata. NCBI lineage: Eukaryota > Metazoa > Chordata > Mammalia > Rodentia > Dasyproctidae > Dasyprocta > Dasyprocta punctata. The sequence goes on along the minus strand of RJWM01012793.1, from coordinate 9,906 downwards.
AAACCAGCTCAGCTAAAATATTCCTGTCTGTAATACTCTTGACAGTTCTAATGTGGACATGGGGCCAGTTTTGTCTGAACATCTGAGCAAGTACATAAGCTTCTGCATTCTCAGTGAGAAAATGTATGCATAGTAGGAAATAACTGACATAACAGAGCCAACACTCTGGACCCATGCAGGCTGCAGTCAGTGTGTATGTGTGTGTGTGCATGCATGCAAGCCAAGGTTTTTCAATAGCAGCACTACTGACATTTGGGGCTTGATAATTTGTTGTTGGAGGAGCTGCCCTATGCATTGCAGTATTTCAGCAGTATCCCTGACTTTCACCTATAGATGCCAGTAGCATCTTACCTCCTGCAGTGACAACCAAAAAATACCTCCAGACACTGTCTAACATCTTCTGGGAGGACTAATCTTCCTACCTCAATGGGGAAACCACTGATTTATGAACCATCATAGGTCATGAAATACACTAGAAAAACCAAGCTTACTTCCTAATGGGGGAGTAGTATTGCAGAATTTGAGTTCTAGGAAAGCTGTAAAAACCATCTAAGCAACAGTCTTCATGGCAGAAATGAGGATAATGAAACCCAGAAAAATAACATATCTATCAAAAACAATGGCTTCAATATCATACCCCAAGCATAGTCCACAACGCACTAGTACCTTAAGCTATTCCTCTAAAAATGGATTGTGTGGTCCAATAAGTTTCTCCAATAAGAGAAATGCCTCAGTAAGGCAAACTTGTTTAATTCTGTTTACACTATGGTTTCTCAAAGCTATTTGCCAACAGGGCCTCTTCCCATGTTGAATCCCCATTATCAGAAAGCTGAGCCCATTTGGCCTCATACGGTTTTCAGGTATGTATACTAAAAAATAAAGTATTGAGACAAACTGTGGTCATGGGGCTGTTTTCCTGTCTACTGCATCCCAAAATTTCCTATGTATTGTGCTTCCTATTCCAGTTCACAGCTAAAGCATACCTGAAGAGAAAATGCAGTCTTCATAAACCTTGTTTTGTTTGATGTTTGGAATGGTGTATTAATTCAAGCAATTCATCCTGTGCTGGGCACCATCAAGGTTTAAAAGATGGTTTCTCCCAAGCTTTCTTTGACCATGCCAAGCACCCTTCTATCTGGCTTCTACTGGGTTTACTGTCCTTACCATTCATTGACCTTTAATACATACCACCTTGTTGGTAAACTTCTAATGTGTGCATCCCTTCTGCTGCCCTCAACCTGCCCATAATTTATAGAAAGACAAAAGATTATATTTTATTAACTTTTCTATAAGTCACCCTCTTACTCCTTTAATATATCATCCAATAAATCATTTGTGGTTTGTGGAGGTGGCCAAGAATTAAAAAAAAAAATTTTAATATATAATATATATACTGTTTTACTGTACATTGGTTTTCAAGGAAGAGGCCTGGGTTTAAGCACAAAGAGGTTCAGCTAGTGGAAAATATGTTTACCTGGTCCCTGTAACTCTTTTATAGTTGTCCTTGGAGTACACTGCTAAAATGCTGACACCTGATCCCATGTTAACCAGCAACATAGGGTATGGGTTATCAAGGCAGTACGGCTTTTTTTGACACAATTCGGGATTTGTGGGATTTTCAAAATAGTAACATTCTGGTTTGCCATTGAAGCCAACAGAATCGACATAAAGCAGACCCTGAATCAGACAATCCAGTTCATCCAGTTTATGGAGCTGCAGGTCAGCAATCTGAAAGAGAACAAAACCTTGTGAGATGCTGAGATCACCTTGGAGGAAGCCCCAGAGTCCTTAGCAGGGCTTAACGGCACATTCACTTTAAAAGCATGAAAACATCCTTGAAAAAACAGGTCATAAAATCTTGCGGATAATTGTTGAGTCCATGGAAAAATAGCTGTGCTAAAGTATAGGAACTTGTTTGGTTGCTGGAAAAGGATCCTTCAGGAGGTATAGTGGGTTGAATGGTGGCCCCTGTTCATAATTCTTAGAATCTGAGAATGTGACCTTATTTGGAAAAAGTGTTTTTGCAGATATAATTAAAGAAGCCATCCTACATCATCTGTGGGGACACTAAATCTAATGACAAGAATCTTTACCAAGACATACAAGAAAGATAGAAAAGACAGAGGAGAAGGTCATGTGAAGATTAAGGCAAAGACTGGAGTGCTGTGCATGGGCCAAGGAACACCAGCAACCACTGGAGCTGGAAAAGGCAAGGGAGGAAAGCTCTCCAGAGTCTCAGAAAAAATGCAATGCTTTGATTTTTAAACTCTGGTGTTGAGAAGTATGAGTGAATATATTTTTGTTATTTTAAACCATAAAGTTAGTGGTAATTTGTTATAGCAGCTGCAGGAATCTAATACATCATGCTGCAAAGAAAGGTCTCTTTCACAGGGTAAGCAGAGTGAGAATATTCAGAAAACAATGAAAATCTATACTTCCTCAACAGAGCATATCCCAAAGGCCTATGAACTGGAGAGAATCTTTGAGTCCACAGAGACTAACTATCTTTTTCCCAAGGTTGGGCTTCAAATGGTAGCTCTAACACTTACTTAACTAAAAAATTCAAGTTGAGTTATTTAACTTCTCAAACTTCAGTTACTCATCTGTAAAATGGGAATAATAATATCCCCTGCATAATACTGCAGTGAAGATTACAGATAGTGTGCCAATAATATACGTGAAGTGTTTACATGAGGCTTGGCATGTGCAAAGGGCTTACTGATGGGGATGACCTCAGAGTGTCTTTACAGGCTCTTATGAGATAAAAACTTCCAGTCTCCTATGTACAGGAAAAAAAAAAGAAAAAAGAAATGGGAATGAACTTGCTGCAAGCTAGCCTTAGTGGCCAATAACCACTCTGTATCATCAAAAGTTTAACTGATGATCTTTAAGAATATACCGCTAGTAGCCGGGTATGGTGGTGCATGCCTTTAATTCCAGCACTCGGGAGGCTGAAGCAGCAGGATTATTGTGAGTTTGGGACTGGCCTGGGCTACAAAGTGAGTTCAAGGCCAGCCTGAACTGCATAGTGAGACTGTGTCTCAAAAAATAGGGTTAGGGATTTAGCTCAGTGGCCTAAATGGCTGCCTGGCAGGCATAAGGTTGTGAGTTCGATCCCCGGTACAAAAAAAAAAAATATATATATATATATGTATATATATATATATATATATGTATATATATATATATATATACATATATATATATATATACCACTGGCTCATAAGTCTAGGTTGATAATCATTTTTTATGGACCAGGAAACAACAACTACAATAAAACAACTCCTAAAACAACTCCTACAACAACAAGAAACTAAACTAAATATCACCAACATCAAACTCAACCAATAAAAGAAGATATCATGTAATTTCTCACAACAATCTTGTAAGTACCACCAACCTGATTCTGTGGTTCAAGTCCATGAAGCTTAAAGGACTTTTGCTAAGTGACCTAGAAAATATCTCCCAGTGACTCCCTATTCTATTGTCTTCTTTGCCACAGTGGTATTGTTTCTGGGATCTAGAAACAATTCATACAAATACTAGACTTAGGTATTTTACCAAAGACTATCTTCATTACAAAAGTTAACAGCTAAGCCGGGCGTGGTGGCGCACGCCTTTAATCCCAGCACTCGGGAGGCTGAGGTAGGAGGAGCGTTGTGAGTTGGAGGCCGGCTTGGGCTACAACGCAAGCGCAAGAGCGGCCTGAGCTACATAATGCGACCCTGCCTCAAAAAACTAGGGCCGGGAGGTTGGCTCAGTGGCTTAAGCACCTGCCCTGGCAGGTGCGAAGTTGTGAGTTCGATTCCTGGTGCCGCAAAAAAAAAAAAAAAAAAAAAAGTTAACAGCTAGAAAACTTCCGACTTTGTACCATTCAAGTGAATTTCCTATTTAACAAAATTGACTGAAAATACCTGCAAAACAAATTAGTTAGAACAGGAAACCAGCCAAGTTGTAGAAATAAATATTCTAAAGATAGAAAAGACAGGATACCTGGAAATAAATATTCTAAAAATAAATATTCTAAAAAACATGGGAATAAATATTCTAAAGATCTCTGGGTGATAAAGTAAATGTATTGCATAAATGGCTCCAAATATTTCATTTTTTATCTACTGAACCCTTTGGATGAAATGCATGTAATTACACATTTGTTTTTTGTACTGGGAATCGAAATCAGGGATTCACACTTGCCAGGCAGGTACTGTGCCACTGAACTATACCCCCAGTCCCTAATTACACATATTTTAAGAGGCAGATGCTGTAGGTATAAAAATAACTGGAGACCTGAAAGGCTATCAGCATGACAGGATAAATACTATGTCTTTTATTCCCTTTGATTCCACAGTCTTTATTGCATTTACAACATTCTTCACAATCTGACTTGTTTTTTAGTTCATCAGGTGCCTGCAGTACCATGCTCAAACACCTACCCCCTAATCATTACTTCGTAAATATTTATTAAATAGAACATGGAAAATTATCACTTCATAGATCACCCGAAGTTGAGAAGTAGAGATTTCATCAGCAAGACCTGGGACCACAGGTTAACCTGCTTAAAAATTAATCAGAGGTTCATCAACAATATTGATCGCCAAGCCCAGAGTCAATATCACAAACATCAACAGTTCATCTGAGAAGCCTGAGTCTACACCGTGGAAAAAGAAAAACCTGTCAAGGCAAATAAACTAAGCACATACAACTTTGATCTGAAAAGAAACACTATTATCTCACCTTTTGCCTCAAAATTATTTTCAAATAAAGTACGGGTAGCAAACAAATATCTCTGCTACACATTTTGCTGAGGAATGGATAGCTCTGGAGCAGCCCCCTTTGATTAAAGTGTAAACAAACATTGGTCACTTTCATGGAGACCTACAGAAAAAGAACAGGCTCCCAGGTATGGATAATGAGTCAAATTTCTACCTGGATTTTTAAACAGGCCATGTGAAATTCAAAAAAAGTTGAGAATTAAACATCACTTTGTAGCTTGTTAACAAACCTGAATTAACTTTGTGGAAGGCTTAAAGCAGGCTACTAATATCCCAGTTAAGGAGAAACACTATCTTTGGTATGCTTTTCTCTTTTTTTTTTTGTATCAGGGATCACAAATGCAAAAATAAGGCAATAAGAAAACATGGAGGAGTGAAGCCCTTGATTAGCATGAAAATACAGGAACAATGAGGACTATGTCAACAAGACGATCTGCACATATTCACAATTCATCTATAGCTCATTATTGCCGTATGCTAATGAGGCCCCACTCTTGCAGATAATTCTAGTTTGCAAAACCTGGATTTCAGGAGTCAGAAATCCATATTTTTTAATGTGAAATATTTCAACTTTTAAATGTTGGCAGCAATTTGATAACTTTTATCTACATACTGCAGGTAAAAAAAAAGTCTATTATTTTATACATAGTTGCCAAGTTTTGGATATTGTCTGTCACTCAAGGTGCATGTGTTAAAAACGTAGTCCTTAGTATGGAGATACAGGAGTTGACATAAATGTTCACAGCTTGTTAGATATTGGGGGTGCTGCCTTTAGAAACATATGTTGGTATCCTGGACCTAGGTTTTATGAGAGTGAGATGTTATAAAGACTGACCTGACCCATGAGTCTCGCTCATACTTTGAGATGTGATGCCCCTCAGCATTAGCACCCAACATTTGCGAAGGGGGCCTCTCTGCACCATGCTATTTGACTTTCAGCCTTTAAACCTGTGAGCAAAATAAACTTTTTTTTATTAAGTTAGGCAGATTATGAGGGTCAAACTTTATTGTTAACTTGATCAGTTTAAGAGATGCCTAAAAAATTAGGAAAGCACACTTCAGGTCATAGAAGTGTTACCAGTGTACTATATCTGGTCTCTGGCTCCTTTCTCTCTGGCTCTTCCTTGCTCTCTGTTCTTCCCAGATGTCATAAATCAAGCGGTTTTTCTTCATCATGTATTTCTGCTACAATGTTTCTGCCCTGGCCCCAGCTGACCACTGAGTGAAATGTCTGAAACAGTGAACCAAAATAAACTCTTCCTCCTTTAAAATGTTTTCCTGGAGTATTCAAACACAGTGGTGAATATCTGACTAATACAGAAAACTGGTATCAAGAGTGGGGTTGTTGCTATAACTACCTAATCATATGGTCAGAGGCCTTTAAAACTGATTTGCAGGAAGTTTGGAAAGGTTTGGAGAAGTGGGCTAGTGAAGGTCTAGAAGACTGCAAGCAGAGATTTGTAGGTTCTTCTGGTGGGAGCTTAGAAGTCCATAAAACTGACAAGAATACACACAGTAAAGACTGCATGAGGTTTCGAGTGGGAATGATGACTCTATTGGGAATTAGACTAGAGGCCATATGTGTTACATTGTATAAAAGATTTTGTCTACATGTGGCCCATACCCTAAAACTTTGAAGCTCAGTTTAAGAGTGACTAACTGGTCTTGTGGAAGAAATTTCAAGGCAGTCCAATATTTAGGCAGTGGCACAGGTACTCCTGGCTGCTTTCAGCCAGATTTACTGGGAGAATCAGGAGCAAAAATTTCCAGTTTGACTCCAAAAGAAGTGCTTGTAGCCAGGCATGGTGGTGCACATCTGTAACCCCAGAACTTGGGATTCAAGGTAGCCTAGACTACATAAGCAAGTTCAAGTCCAGCCTACACAACACAGTGAGACCCTGTCTAAAAAAAAAAAAAAAAAAAAAAGCTTGTATATTTGGGGCCAAGGAAAATGTGGTTGTTGAAGAAATCAGCACTATTCAAAGAAACCAAATACTTTGCACCAAGATAGTACAAAACATGACTTGAGAACAGCACAGGAACCAGCAAGACCCCATCTATTGAAGGCTCAGGGTATAAAAGTGTAGACCTTTCGTTTGAGAAGACAGTCTCTGGGCTCCCTGCTGGAGAAGGATCATCTAGGGAATTAGTTCCCTGGGATCCATTTCATTGTGCTCAGCTGTTTGGCACTCAGAAGCCACTGCAGCCATGGTTCAAGGGGTCCTAGTCATTACTTGCATGGGCAATAGATCCTGACACTATCCCTGTGACACCATTTTCATGGCATGCAGAATGCAAGTGCTACAATGTCTTAGATTTCAGAGGAAGGTCTGAGAAATCCAGGCAGTGTATCACAGGGTTAAAGTACCTGCCAGGGGCCCCTGAAAGGGCGGCACATGAAGCTATGAAAATACAGACAAAACTGCAGTAGAGACTCCAGGAAATTGGAGATGCTAAGAAAATGAAATGTCTACCCAGGACAGCTGCAGGTAGCAAGCACAGTCAGCCCAAGACAGAGGCCAGTTGGGCTGCAATTGGCAAGGTCATAGGAACAGGGTTATCCAGGCCTTTTGGAGTTCACATCATCCACCATGTCCTGGATGCTAAGTATGGAGCTAAATGTTTGCCCTTCTGGGTTGCAGTATTGCTTTGGTCCTATTACTTTCCATTTCCCCATTCTTCTTTGAGGAATGGAAATGTCAACCCTGTGCCAATGTATTTTAAGAGTACATAACTTTTTTTTTAAAAAAAGGAGTCACAGTTAAGAGTTTGCCTTGAGTCTCATATAAGATTTTCGACTTGCCTTTTTGAACAGTGCTGGGATTGCTAAGATTTTGAGGCAGGAATTGGTGTGCTTTTGGTTGTACGTAGGATAGTTACATCATGTTAGGAAGAATTACCACCTTGCTTTTACCTCTACTTGGAGATTAAATATGGTATATGGAGATCTGTTTGGGTATCAAGCAGACTTTTAATGGTTAATCTTAGTCAACTTGATTTGTTTGAAAAATATTTAGGAGATAGTAAAGTACACTTCTGGGTGTTTCTAGGTGGGTCATGGATGTGTGACCTTGGGAAGCATTTTTGGAGAGTACAAGTTCTGTGAATTCCAAATTACTGAGTCAAATTTAAAACACTCCACAAACTTAAAAACAACAAACCTAGACTTGCCATGAGACTCAAATTCTATGTAAACAATTGAAGCTAATCAAAAACTGTATAGATCCTATGTGTAAGATTTTGACAAAAGTTACTATGTTTACTCATTTTGTGTATAAAATATGGTACTAGGCACCAGCAGACTAAGTGACCTACTCAGGATCTCAAGAATAGCAAGTAGAAGAGATAACAAATAATTATAGCTATTAAAAACTGATATTCTTTTGCCTTGTAACAGTCACTCAAGCAAGTATGGGTACAGGGGAGTTTAAAAGCTTCAGATACACCAGAATCACTTGGAGAATTTGTGAAAGCACAGATTGCTGGCCTCCATCCCTAGAGAATTTCTAAATGCATTTCTAATTGAATTTATTGCAGTATCCTAGATAAAGCTGACACAGATGGTACCAAGACCAGACTTTAAGAACCACTGACACAGAAAGAGGAGCACAGTGTCTGGCACTAAAGATTGGAAGATGAGTCTAACACTACACACCAACAAGTGTTTAATAAAATCACATATTCTACTTATAGCATATGCCCTAGCTAACTCACAGGGATGATTTCAAGAATTAAATGAGATAGTTGTGTGAAAATGCTTTGGAGGTCAGGCATGGTGGTGCATGCCTGAAATCTCAGGACTCAGGATGCTGAGATAGGAGGACTACTGTGAGTTCAAGGTCAGTCAAGGCTACAAAGTGAGTTCAACACCAGCCTGAACTGCATGGTGAGACCCTGCCTCAAAAAGGCAATCAAAAAAGGAAGGAAGGAAGGAAAGAAGGAAGGAAAGGAGGGAGGAAGGAAGGAAGGAAATGCTTTGAAAACTGCAGAGTACTACACACATGAGTTATAATTACTATAGATGTGAGATGTAAAATAACTCAGGTCTTCTATCTTAAACTGAAATGCATTTGGAACACCATTTCCAATTTAAACACTAATTTTTAGAGGGTGGTTATGGGTTCCCTACATGCTAACATAAGAAAAAAAAATGGATCCTAAACACAGACATGCTCAGGATAAATTTGCAACAGGGTCTCCTTATATGCTTTAGTTCAGTATGTTAAAAAATAACTACATAGCTAAATAAACAAATTAACAAATCTGGTAAAAGACATCCCAAGAGGTTTTATATATACTTCCTGGGAGGATTTTAGGAATCTACTCCAAGTTATATGACTTAATTACAGTAAAGAAATGAGTCACCAAACTGTTTCAGAAATGAGTAAAACACAAATCTGTATGACGCATTACACTTATTATTTATTTATTTATTTATTTTTCTGGTACTGGGGATCAAACTGACAACCTCGTACCTGCCAGACAGGTGCTTAGGCCACTGCACTAAATCCCCAGTGCTATTTTTTTCGTTTTTTTTTTTTGCGGCACCGGGGATTGAACTCACAACCTCGCGCCTACCAGGGCAGGCGCTTAAGGTACTGAGCCAAACTCCTGGCCCTGGTTTTTTGAGGCAGGGTCGCACTACGTAGCTCAGGCCGGCCTTGCGCTCGCGTTGTAGCCCAAGCCGGCCTCGAACTCACAACGCTCTGCCTACCTCAGCCTCCCGAGTGCTGGGATTAAAGGCGTGCGCCACCACGCCCGGCTCCCAGTGCTATTTTTTGAGACAGGGTCTCACTATGTAGTTCAGGCTGGCCTTGAACTGACTTCGTAGCACAGGCTGGTCTTGAACTCACAGCGATGCTCCTGCCTCAGCCTCCCGAGTGCTGGGATTAAAGGCGTGTGCCACCACGCCTGGTTTTGCATTACACTTCTTTTTTTTTTTTTTTTTTTTTTTTTTTTTTTTTGCGGCACCAGGGATTGAACTCACAGCCTCGCGCCTGCCAGGGAAGGCGCTTAAGGCACTGAGCCAAACTCCCGGCCCTGGTTTTTTGAGGCAGGGTCGCACTATGTAGCTCAGGCCGGCCTTGCACTCGCGTTGTAGCCCAAGCCGGCCTCGAACTCACAACGCTCCGCC
>RJWM01012792.1:0-55421 GCA_004363535.1 Dasyprocta punctata | reverse complement strand
TAACTTGAACAACCACTTCTAAGATAACAATATGTAATATATTAACCAGTATTGATTTCTTACTTTTGTTTTGAAATTCTGTATTACTTCTACATTTTTTTCTGTTTTGCTTTTAAAAATAAATAAATAAATTTTAGAGAAGAATTTAATGACATCAAATAACACAATAATGAATTCTATACTTATCTTTACATGCTTCCATGTCAAACTTTAAAGATAATCAAATATTCCAAATAATTTCTTTCCACATATTTTTCCTATTATCTTCTATAATTTTTCTATATGAATATTGTTGATACATTCTCAGGTAGTAATGTCTATATATTCAAAAATTCTTGATCTCTCTTAGAACAGGTTTATTGAGAAATGATCCTTTTTTCTTTATTTGCCTTTGAATGACAATAAAATTTTACTTTGTCTTAAACTCCCTCACTTTCATTTTCTCACACAAAGGTTTCTGTCCTATTTTTCAAACTTTCTGAGTCAAATTGTAATCATGTGTTTTGCTTTGTCATGAAGTCTGAAGGCCTTTATATCTAAATATAAAATTTAAAGTTATTTTTATTCATCCATATGGAACAGTTTTGGTTTTAGTTCTGTCTTACGTCTTTCATGAAGCTTTCTGTGTTTATTTTTCTTTCACTTTTTTTTAGTATATGCAATGTATTTCTTTGCTGTTTGTGCACATGCCCCTTAATAATTTAGAATCATGTTCCATTAATTGTTATTTTCACTGTAGCCTTTGTAAATAAAATTTTGTGTGAAAAAGAAGACCCAGGACAGGGGGTTTTCTGGGACAAACTCTTACTCCTTCTGCAAGGGCTGGGTCTAAATCATGAGTGGGTATGCATCTCCTCCTGCCTCTACAAACAGTTCCAGATTTCCCATCAGCCTTCCTTCTGGGCCCCTGAGTCCCCAGCAGCTACTACAATCACCCATTTACAATTAACATGGGGCATGGAAGTGTGAAAAGGTGCCCATGGTAGTCCTTGAGTTCTGATTTATGGCTTCCTGTCACTATTGTGTAGCACCAAAGTGTCCTCCCATTCAGAACTTTCTGGTCATTCTCTCTAAACTGACCTTGCTTTTTTTTTTAAATGAAAAAAGAATAAAAATGATGACACAGAATTTCAAAACAAAATAACTGGAGATTAACAATGGTTACTGTATTGCATGTTGTTACCAAGGTAGTTGTTCAGATTACAAGATATAGGCATGATAAACAGGATCAATCAAACAATGAAAGCACAAACCATCCTTTTTGATGAACTAACAGAGGTTAGTAGTATAATTATCTATCTTGCATATAAACATACAATCTTTTCACTTCTTTGTTTTCTCCTTTGCCCTATCCCTATTGTTCCCATGCTCTTGACAATCTCAACTTTCTCACTTTCTTTTTTGATTGTTCAATTATTAATTGCCACCTCCTCATACATTACATAGTTCACTGCTTTATCTCATTTACTGTGCTCTTTTCTCTCCACTTAGAATAGAAGACATGCAAGAGCAGCGCTTTTTGTCTGCCTTTATGGCTGTTGCTGCTCTTGCAGCATCCACTTACAACATTTGGCAATAACGTGCATTCAGTGTTTTCAGAGCTTGGGAACAAATGTTGTCTTTGTAATGCAACCAAAATCTCACTAGACTAAACTTCTTTCTCTGAGCATGCTCTACTTATGTGCTCCTCTGTATCCTAACAGTAAATGTTACTGTGAGTCATTTGAAATCTAGCAGGATTTTTTTTTTCAGATGAATGATTTAAACATTTTGTCTTAAGTCTAAATGTGTTCTTAATCCTAGAAAATTAAAAAAAATTATCTATTCAGTATTCTTTTTCAAAAAGTCTTGGGTCTTAGTATATCTCTTCATTGATTCTCTTTTATATATGAAATGAATAAGGAAATTGTATCTTAAAAAACATTTATCCAACTTATGTTAGCTATCGTGTGTGTATGTGTCTGAACTTCTTTGTTTTACTTTCCTATGTCTCACAGCTACTATCAGTAAGTTTTTAAACACTTTATTCACTTTACACTTTTTGTTTTACTTCAATCTTTCATGCCTACCTATATTTTGAACAGCCTCTATTTTTATTTATGCTGCATCCAATGCAGATGTCATTTTTTTTTTAGGTGCTGTTTTTTCTACTTTCCTTTCCACTGGTTTCATGTTTTCTGTCAGCTTGTGTTCTATCCCTTTGGTTAACTTGACATATCCTATGTGTGTACTTTGTAAAATTATATTTTAAAAATTTATTTATGACTTTATGTTTGTTCGGACTTCACATCTGTACTGTGACATTTTTCTGGTGGAGCCTACTCATCTCTCATGTCATCCAACCCTTTTCTTATCATTTCTTGAACCCTGCTTGTGTAGGTACTCCCCCTGCTTTCTTTTAAAGGTTTCTCATCTTTGGGTGGCATGGGTACACACAGAGCAAGTTATTCTCCAAAGATTTCTATTACACAGGGCCAGTACTGATTTCTTCAATAATAGAAATTTTCTGGTATGCCAGAGTATAGTGGCTTATTTTGCAGCACTGTGTGATACTGTACTTTGTTAGGGTCTTGCTTCTTTCCAGAAACCAGAACTCAACAGCCATCAAGTTACTCCCAACTCATGATCTAACAGGTTTCCAGGAGCCACCCAATGCATCCACGTGTAGGTATTGCGAGGTAAAATGTGGGGCTGTGAGTCTGTCCCAGGAATTCACAGACCTGATTGTTGAGTTAACCCATCATATATTGCTCTTCTTTTTAGGAGCTATTTTTTGGCTAACATTATCTTATAACTTTGCCATCTTTTTAAACAAACGTTTTGACCTTTATTGTCTTTGACACATCATTGTCCTCCATTGTCATTCAATTTTAGAGCTGTTATTTAGTAATTTAAAGATAAAAATAGAATTTGTGTCATTTTCTTATATCAGGTGACTTCTCAGAAGTTATGTATAGATTTGTACAGGAAGAAGAAAAGGGAAGCAGACAAGGGCGCTAGAAAATCAGCAGTGGTCAAAGAGGAGGAGGAAAGGTTTTAGGGAGGAAGGACGAGAAGCAGCCTGTAGAGGTGTGAATGAGTCTCCTGGGTGAGCACAAGGGACATCTGCTGTGATTCAACATTGAACAGAGGGAGATTTGGGGAAGAAGACAATGAACTGTGAATTACACAGTTCTTTTTGAAATAAGGCATCTGTGAGCTATGCTGCTGGAGAACGGCACAGATAAACGGATACAGAAAATGTGGTATGTACACACAATGGCCTACCACTGCGGCATAAAGAAAGGTACACTTGAGGTGCTCATAGGTAAATGGATGCAACTTGAGACCATCATATTGCAGGAAATAAGTCAGACACACGAAGTATTACATAGTTTCTCTGACAGGAGGAACTCAAAACATACAGCAAGTAAAAGACATATAAATAGGAAGTAGGGAAGTTTTTTTTTGTTGTTTTTTTCCAGACAGATGGGAGAATAAGAGACAGAAGGATGGGACAGGAATGGGAGGAATGGGGATGAAATAAAGAACTGAAGGGAAAAATGATGAAAATTGAAAATAGAACTTTTGCAAATGAGAAGGTGAACAATAGTTAAAAGAAGGGGTAGAGGATTAGACAAAAAGAATTAAGATGCGGCTTATATATGCACAACACCTCACCACAAATGTAGTCATTATGAAATGCTAACATGCATTACTGAAAAGTAACGTTTATGAGGAAGATATTTTGGAAATTTGGAAGTTAACACTTCACATGATAATAAAAAAGAAATTTTGAGATAAAATGTATATCATTAGAATGTCAGAAACCAATGTGTTTTGTACAGAGCCTCTTGTGGACTCCAATAAGTAAGATTAAGAGAGAGCAAGGAGGAATTTGCTTGTCTACAGGAATTGCTTGAATTGGATAGTGCTAATGATGTCATTTTACATAGTATTATTTTTGTTCCTGCACAAAATTTCTATTGCTATTTATTGATTAGGGCTGCATACTTACTAAATATATTTTGTGTACCACGCCGGGCCTGGGGAAAGAATGAAAAGTAAGTCTCCATTTCAAATACGAATTTTTTAAATAAAAAGACTAAGCAATACTTTCCTCCTTTCTTGTGTTTCTTTCTTTCTTTCTTTTTTTTTTTTTTTTTTTTGGTCATGGAGCAAGGGATGCAAATGTGAATGCTTACAAACCTAATTCACTAATTAAGCAAAATATTCAGAGAATCTATACTGTATCTGATACTTATTCACTTACTATGAACAAACTAATGGATAACACAGATGAAACTCTGGAAATCCACCCAAAACTAGATGTTTCCTTTTTTTCTGATGAATGTAGGACAGGAAATACACATGAGTATAGCATAAGTCATTTTTGTATAAAATCTTCAGAGATTGAAAACCATATATATTCATTAATAGTTTAAGAACCGCTGTATTACTACTGAACTAGATTATTTTGAAATATATTAGGGGAGTCACTCTTTGTGACATAAAATTTGGTAAAGAGTCACCATCTCCTATTTATAATTATTTTTTAGTGCTGAAGATTCAACCCAGGTCCTCGGCACAAAGCTACATTCCTAGCCCATTCTCCCTCTTCCTTTCCTTCTCTCTCTCTCTCTCTCTCTCTCTCTCTCTCTCTCTCTCTCTCTCTCTCTCATTCTAGTCTAGTCTAGACTGGACTTGAACTTGTGACCCCCTGCCTCACCCTCCCAGAATGCTGATCGTACAGGCACACTTCATAGCATTCATCTCCAATTTTATAGTTAAGGCAAATGAATCCCAAAATTTGAAACAGTTTGTCCAGTCCCAGTGGAGGGCCCTGTCCTGTGACCCAGGGTCTGGGACTTGCTGCACCTTGCTCCACTGCCCATGAAATCATTGACAAGCCAAGTTTCCAAGGGCACAGCTCAGCCATAATAAATAAGAGGTGCTCTAAGAATGAGTTTCTGTTCTGTCTCCAGCTGTCCTTGCCCATGGTGAGAATTGCATGCTCTTTCTTCCATTTCTTCTCCCCTTAAAGTGTTAATTAATAAAACTGTTTAGTTTTCCAAACATCTGAAAGGTGTGAAGATGCAGAAGAGTACTTTCTGTCTTTTCTCGAGCTGGAGATCTGCGAACTCTCAGAGGTGACTATAGGGGCTGCAGGAAGAGGAGACACAGCAGCTTGTGCTGAGCCCGTGGCGTTTGCACAGCTCTGAGCCATTTCTCCACAGAGTCAAAGGCGCTAAGCCACAGCTCACACCAGCCATTTGAAGGCAGCATCTTTTCACATGAAAGAAGTATGAATCCCATAAAGGCTCTAAGACCTTGTTAGGTAAACATAACGCACATACTCTGAATGGAGAGAGAGAACACTATTCACAGCTAAGTACTGTGCATTAAGCCCATTATTTACACTGCACTGGACAGCCTTTGTTCAGAGCCCAACAGCGGCACTTTCCCACTTTACTCGGAAACTTGTCTCCATTCAAATGCATTGGACAAAACATATGCATTTCTTGTATTTGCGAAAGACCAAGTGCATGTTTCCCTGTGTGACCACATGTATTTGAGAACATCTGTGTGAGACCCATAGCCCCTCTACAAATGACCTTGGGGCCACTGTGCACCACATGTGTGATTGCACCTCTGGGCAGTTGGCCCTGCACACCGGCTTCTATTTGCACAGAGAGGTGGCAGAGTGATTCACTGTGTGTGCATGCCTGTGTCTGTCCAGTTATGAAGGGTTGCCTGTGTAAGTTAATGACCACATTCAAGTGCTCATGAACACCTGTGTGGGGGAGATGGATGCCCATGTCTGAGCTCCCTGAGTGTCGTGTGTAGCCTGCATGTGCATGCCCCGAGCTACACTGAGACTTCTGAGGATGTGCATGCTCATGTGCTGTGGGAGTCGGCAACGTGCAGGAGGGACACAGTGTCTCCGGAGGGGCTGCTGATCAACCGCTGCGTCACTGTTAGTGCGGAAGCTGTTTCCTGAATCATTGCTGATTTGTGGTGCTGCTAATTGATGTCAAAGCTGGGCTGGGTCTGCTGGGTGTGGCACTCGTGATGTGAAGTGGAATTTCCAAAGAAGTCCAGAGCCTTGGCAGCTGGTCCTTAGTTTGCAAGATGAGAAATAGAAGATAGGCAGTTTCAGAATGAAACAAAGAAAAAGGAGAGCCAGAGAGAGAGAGAGAGAGAGAGAGAGAGAGAGAGAGAGAGAGAGAGAAAGAGAAATTACAGTTCTATTGTTGCTTCATCTAAATGGCCGGTTTGCAGATGTGTGGCGGGTTAATGGGATGAGGACAGGTATCAAACAGCAGCAGAGAAATCTTCTCAGGGCATTTGCCTGGACTCTGAGTGGCTATTAACTATTTCTAGGGACATAATCCTTCAACAGGGGGCCAGGGATTCAGCTCAGTGGCACAAGTGCCTGTCTGGCAAGCACAAGGTCATGAGTTCAATTCCTGGTACCAAAGAATAAATAAATAATAAATAAATAAATAAATAAATAAATAAAAGGACAACTACTGATTTAGTGAGAGACACCAAGAAAGAAGAAATACAAGGCAGTGTGTGTCGGGGGTGTCATAGTTCATTTCTGCTGTCCCTCCTCCTCAAATTCCTGCTCAAGTCTTTTCATGCCAAATCCAAAACCTTACAAATTCCTTTTTCGGTCTCAAAGGTAATTTGAAATATCAATTAAAATACATCTAATCAAGAGAGTCTATTAATTCCCTCCTTTGCTGTTACAAATATTTTATATGAATCTTGTTTTTCTCAATTGATGCTGTAAGTAAGCAATTTAATAATCTATCTCTATATATTGTAGGCTTGTATTTATGTAACTCACACTAAGATTAAAATGGAAATTTACAACACATATGACAATTAAAGTAAACCATGTTTTACAACTTACAAAAATACATGTGATACAAAACAGTTTTTGATTGTGCAGAGAGAAAAACAGGTTTAAGATCAGTGAGGCAATAAGGTAGATATTTAAGCATGATTTTAAGCATGACTATAAAACATTTTCATAATGCATATGGTAAACAAAAAAAGCAGGACCTTTTAGAAAGGGTAGCATTTATAATCTCAAAAATAAAGGGACGGCTTTGAATCATACCTGGAGGAGGTATTTCCCTGCCTGCAAATTGTGTGTCATTCTTCCCGGAAGGGACCCCCTCAGAAACACTGACAGGAAAACCTCTGTACTTTCTGCTGCTTTCTCAGCCAGTTCCTGACGAAACTGGGGCAGCTGGGACAAAGAATGGCTACTTCTTTGTCACTCCCACCTGAGCTAGGCTTTTTTGCTTCTCTCTGCTCTCACAAACAGGGTGGTTATGCTTTCTCTGTGTTTCTGTGTCAGAGACACACTGGGGTCTGGCTCCATTTCCTTCTCTCCCAAAGGCATGGAGTCCACTATCTCTCTGACCACAGTTGGGAGGCTGCCGATCCCTTGTGCTCTATTCCTCAGTCTCACTACAGCAGTGCTTCTGGCCCACCTTAGAGTTTGACCCGCATCTCAGTAGCCTCAGTATCTCCTAGAAGCTTGTTGGAGACCAAGAAGTTCTGGCCAAAGCCCAGGCCGATTGAATGAGAGGCTACAATTTCACATTAAAGATTTTGAGATGCATTGGCTTAAGCTATTGTTCTTTCCTCTATCTTGGTTTTAAAATAAAATCATAGGAGGAGACTTTAAAAAGTAACCTGAAGCCCAGAGCCAAGGTGAGAACAATGAAATCAGAATCTATAGGGTGTTAGGTGGGCACTGGCATTTTTAGAAGTTCTTTATCTGGGTGTGGAGCCAGCACTGAGTCTATTTTGGGAGGAGACGTAAGTTACAATCTCAAAACTCTGATATTACAGCAAGGAAGTCAACAGTTTGATTTTCAGACAATTGATTTTACTCTCCGTGTCTTCATTTTTCCCTTAAAAAATAAAGATAAGTACCAGGTGCTTCACATTGTTTCTTTTCAATAACATTGTACTTTGCAGGTCCTATCAGAAATCCCATGTTTTACCAAGGAAAAATCATAAGCCATAAGACTCAGACACTGGGTGAAAACATCCCCCAGCTCCCCTCAGGATTCTCAAGCAGTTAGAGGGGTAACTGAGGCCAGGAGGAGATGCTGCTGCCCCTAGGGTGTCGCCCCCCAGCAGGACTCACTGCTCCTCTAGTGTCGCTCAGAGTGTCTGAGCGCAGTCCTTCATTCCTTAGTTTGTCTTTTTAATAGGTTTCTCTGTGGGGGCTCTGTGAGAGGTGCCTGCCCCATGGCCAGGCCCTTGAAACCTGAGTTCTGTCTGAATTGGGTTAGGATATGTGCAGTGCCAATGGACAGGGCATCATCATGGACCAGGGGGGCGGAGCAGGTTGTAATAGTCTCAGACCACCCTAAATCTGCATTGTGCATCAGTCATGTTCTTTCCACATCAAACAAAGACTGCTGTGGATGAGTCAGTTGAAAGAATTTGGCCTGCTTAAGACTTTCAAACAATTTTTTTTTTCTGACTTAGCTGCTGAAAGTTAGAAATGGAGGGATCTCCTATAAATTTTGGACTTCTGACTTTTCATTGAAGAAAAAAAAAAAAAGCCTAGAAAAAATACTGGCCATGCAAGTTCAAAGCCTTTCTTCATCACTAAGTCTTCAAGAAATCTAGAGCAAGTTATCTGTTTGGAACCTTAATGTCCTTATCTACAACATAAGGATAAAGATATTTATCCATGTGGTTGCTCTGAGAATTAAATGTGGATAGTATGTGTTGCTTTCCTGCACATTTCTCTCATTTATAATGTCTCCATAATTAAAAGGATAACATTATTATTTAGTAAATTAGAAATAGCGTATGGTCATGAATTATAAATTTGATGTGTTAAGTACCCAAGCTATTTAATCATTTATTGATAATGCTTGTACATAAGAACTCTTAAAGTGTTGCATCGTGTCTGTGCTGATGTAGTCTGAGTTATTTATTGACTTTGATTTAATTGTTACTATTATATTTTTTCCCTGACTTTCAATCAATTTCATTCTCTTCAAAATTTTGCAGATTAGGTTTAGACTTCTTTTGAGTCCATGGAATCTGAACAAAATAGCTCCGTTGTGAGCAGTATCGGGTAATACATACCTGTCTAGATCAAGGAAGGCTGAATGACTTTCCACATGCTCTTCCCATTTCCTCTCTGTCCACACCACACGCATGCCAACCCTCTGGGGAATACAAGCAGCATTGGTTAATAACCGTCTTTTCTTTTGTTTCTTTATAATTTGCTAACTTAGCCAGATAATTTTTAACCAGTTTTATTTAGCACGCTTTATGTTGCATACAACACTCTGATATATATGACTAATCCTAATAAGTTGTTTGGAAATAAAGAACAGCTTGGCACTTTAGCAATAAAAATGCACTGTGGGTCATTATGTGTCTGACCCTAGACTAAGCAGTGGGTTCAGAGGCAAAAAGGTGGCTAAAAAGCTTAATTTGTTTCCTGTAAATTTCATTCCAGCTGTGCTTCTCTGATGTGAGAGCTTGACTTTTCTGCCAAATTTAAATTGAAGCAGCTATTGGACGTACCCAGCTGGTAAAATTCCCTCTAGGAATGAGCGATATCCAGGAGTGGAGGCCGTGATGAGGTCCAGACTTGTTTACAACTGCCAGTGATTTAATTGAAACACAGCTGCAGGACTGACAACACAGTAATGTTTAGCCTTTTCCAATATTTTCACAGCTTTTATCCCTTCCAATTCTTCAGTCTACTCCCTAAAACTGTTAATGGAGTTAATTAGTTTGCATAGGCTGGGTTACACTCCGCTAGCCAATGACTTCTGTAAGTCAGTGGTTTAAGATAATAACTGGATTTCTGCCTGTACAATTTCTCTTGCTCACTGAAATTCTAGGCGAATTATCAGTTAGACACTTTTGCAAATTATAACTGCAGCTTGCCCATACCTGGCCCTCAAACTAGCCATAAGGAAGAGAGAGTTAAGCTACCATTCTCCAGTGGAAGGAGAAAGCTATCACTGATGGAAACTGCTTTGCATAAGCAGGGCCTTGTGGGTCAGTGTTTGAAGTCCTGGTTTGTGGTCTAAGCTTGACTGTTCTGTTGCTCTGGCATTCACTTTTGTAACATTGAAACAGTAATATTTGCCTTGCAGTCAATGAGACAGCATACTGAGAGCTCTTTGAAAAAATTATATACTGCTAAAGAAATCATTCATATTAAGTGATTAAAATAGCATCTATTGAGTTAATGCACATTATGATGGCCATTATTTTTATATCAACATGGGTAAAGTATAGTCCCCAGTTATTCAGTCAAACTGTAACCTGGATGTGTTTTGAAAGTATTTTTGTAGATATGATTATAGTCAATATTAAGAAAATGGTTTTACATTTTTTAAATTTTTTTTATTTTTTTATTTTTTGTGGTATCGGAGTGGTACTTACTCACAACCTCGAACTTGCCAGGCAGGTGCTTATGCCACTGAGCTATCTCCCAGGCCAATATTAAGTAAAGTTTAGGCAAATCTTATTTTTGGTAGTTTGGAGCACATGATTCAACCTATTGAAATGTGTTAAGAGCAGATCTGAGGTTTCCCTGAAAAAGAAGAGATTGCACGTATGGAAGGCAATTTCAGTTTATGCCACAAGGTTCTAAATGCTTTGATGATAGTTTTTATATGGATTTCAGATGTATATAGCCATCCCAACATTATTAGACAAGGTGATTGTTTCCACTGAATAATATTATATCTCTATACTCATTAATCAATATGTATCCTCCTCATTCTGTTTATCTTGCTGAGCCCTGACTAGTGGATACAGTTATTCACTATAACATGTTATGAAGTATTGTAAAACATTTCAGTTACCCTATTTTAAGACTCTAAAAATCAGAGCCTTTTCAAAGCACAGAGAGGTTTTATGTTTTTTCTAAACTATCAAGTAATGTGGCTACCAACACAATGATCATCACGACTAAATTCCTACTTAATACAGTTTCTAATACAATGAAATCAGATGTCTGGCCAAAACAACTACAAGACAAGAAATAGATTCCCTAAAGGTGGGGAAGAGGGGAAAGAAAAATAATTTTTTGAACATTTATTGTGTCTCATGAACTCACCTAGGGCAATTTACATATCTGGTCACATTTAAGACACCACCACCTCATGATCTGTTTGAGCAAAAATTTTGAACAGAGAAAATAGAAAAATTTTAATTGTAATTTGTGACATTTCCATATTCCACAAATGGACATGGGACAAACATCTGAATCTTCAGGTCTGTCTGAATGGAAAGTATTATGCAGGAGAGACTCAGAAACAAAATGAGAATGGTTGTGTTCATTTGCCCCTATTCTTTTCCAAATGCAGGAAGTTTTCTCACTCCTTTTGTCTTTCTGAAATATTCTAGGAAGCCAACATTTTTCACAGCCAATTACCACACAAACTTATAACCACCTTCCATCCTTCAATAACTTTTCTCTTTTTTCCTATTCCCATGTCTTTTGCATTTTTGAACTGCTTATATATGTGACTACCCTTAGAGTACTGAGTCATTTTTGTATGGAAAGACCTCAGTATATACAAAGAAATTGAATAAGGTTAGATTTTTACCTTAGTCTCCTCACTCTGAGGTGAAGCCAATTCCTGTTATAGTCTTTGTAACTTAGGACAAATGATTTTCATATATATGTATACAAATATATGTATGTATATGTAAATCTCATCGGTGAAACTGGTGGTTTAGATGACTTTAAATCATCCATATTCATTAGTTTCAATAAATATCTTCTTGTGACTGATTATGTGCCAAGAGATCACCTAGATCTTTTGATGTAACAGCCAAGTGCAGAAGAATTAAGAGGTAACAGGCAAGTTGCAAATGGGAATTATGCATGTAGTTTATACATATATGTGTATATGCCTGTATATGTAAATGTATACATGTACATACTTGAGTAGGTGTATATTTATGTTCATGCATGCATGTATGTGTATATTTGTACTTACTGTATCTCTCTCTGTATCTTATCCATGCATGTAATTAATTAGTATACTGTTTCACAAATGATTGGAGTCAGTGTGAAAGGAGCTCTCTTTTCTTTCTGGCTCTTTTTTTCCTTCTCTCTCTTGCATTATTTGCAGGCTGGGATGCTGTAAATATGACCTGACACACCAGTGTCCACTGGAACCCAGGAAGGACATCTTACCTGTCTGAAAGACAGTGGGTGACACCGTTTGCCTAGCCCCTGCTCTGCGTATCACTGTCTCATTCTTTATCATCATCTCTTGGAGACAGATTCACAATCCAAAAGCATTGTTAGTATATATACTTAGATTCTTCCTGCCTGCTGTGAAAAATAAGTTTTGTAGTCAAACAGAAAGAAAACAGAGAATTTGCATGCTCTATCAATCTTCCTGTCTCCTTAGATGGTGAGATTCGCAACAGCAGAAGGCGGGAGGGAAGGAGGCCTAGATAGAAAGATAGAAGACTAGTTTCCAGACTAAAGGAAATGATTGAAGGGCAACTAGTCTGTAACTTTACATGCACATCAGTCATCTGCGCTATTACTCTGGGTTTTTTTCTATGTGAACAGTATATATGCCTGGGAAAGTCATTTAACCTCTCAATTTACTTTTCTTAGAATAGTAGATATTTAAATAAACACTATTACCAATCTATTCTAGCAAAAAATGTCTGTTTGATAAAAGCATTATTATCCTTTATTTTTGGACACCATAGTGCACACAGTAATAATTGATAATAGGTATTGTCATTTGCTATTAGAAATAAGGAGACATATAAGTAGCAGGATGATAGGAGTTGTACAGATCAAAGGGAGACAAGTACATTATATGATATAGTTATGATTATTTTTGTTATTATCATTATTATTCACAAGAGTTTAACTCTTTATTTTTTATAATGTTGGTTGTTCTATCAGACAGAATCCAACAATGATTTCAATATAGTGATCATGGTTCAAATCATCATAGCTGTAAGCAAAAACTGGAGTTCACCTCCTGCTCCCATTGTCTGAAGAAGCTCACTTGTTCAAGGAAGAAGTACACTTTGAGGCCTTTCTTACTGTTGAGCAGCAGGATCATGTCACGACTAGTCGGTGGCTAACAAGGAGAAATGGCAGAACCATTCTCACCTAAGATTTACAACTTGGTTTGGCGAGAAAGCCTGCCTCCCCCAAAGGCAAGCCTGGCCACTGCTTAAGCTTTGGAGCTGGAGTTGGAAGGATAGAAGGTGTGAATGGTAGGCCGTCTTCCCTCGACCTTTGCTCGACCTTTCCAGTCTTCCAAGGGGCTTCAGATCATTCCTCCTCCCATCCACTGTAGGTTATTGCACGTCTTCGGGACATTGCTAGTAACTGTGAAGGAGAAGTTTAGAGTCTCAACTCATCCATTTGAACTGTCTCAACATGGTCTGGAAAAAGAATAAATTAGCAGGGTAAATATAAAATATATATGGACATGCATAAACATCTAATTCATATAATAGTTATACAAGCATAAGTAAGTGAGTTTTGTGTAACTATAAGATCGTAAATATTGAAATGGCAAACCTATTGCAATGGTGAATCTTAACAGTTAAATTGATTGGCTGGAAAGACACTTAGCAGATGAGGAATGCACACTGTTAGGTTTGTTTGGGTGGTCATGAGTGATGTGATATGAGTGTGTGACAAGACTATGTCCCCATCCTTTTGGAGCTGTTTTCCAATGTTCTACTTCTGTGCAGCCCTGAACTAAGCACCTTTGGTCTGCCACCCTCTTCTACAAAGATGTTCCTGACATAGAGCGAGCCAACCATGGACTAAATCTCCTGAAATTGTGAGCCAAAATGAACTCTTTCTCATTTAAATTGTGTATGCTATACATTTTGTTATAGCAACAATGATCAAGACACCTGTCTATACTGGATGTCATAAAAGGGAATGTGCCATATCCTCTATTCATTTAATTTTGTAGAAGAATGCATACAGATAATATGTGCACAGAAAATACACACATATGTAGGGTATATGAGTGGTAGAAAAAATAGACTTTTTTCATTTTTTTAGTCAACTCTAGTCAATCTTCATAGTGGGTTACTTTTTCTACATGGTATTTATGACAGCTTCCACATTATTGTTTCACCAGCTGAAAAAGAAAATGCCCTTTTTGCGGTTTTGTTGTTAAATTTTATAACCCATTGCCCTCTTCTTTCTTTATTGCTGCCATCAACTTTGAAGCAGTTAGTATCCTTCATTCAGTGATATCCTTAGCATCTGGCTTACCATCTCTCTTTCAACCAGTCACTCTGTCAACGTTATTGTCGTCTTAACCACGATAGTGATCAAATAGTCCAATGATCTGTACTGTGATGTCTGACATTTCAGATCCCTCTTCTCATACTTCTTGTTGTTTACCCTGGGTCTTGCTTTTACTACATCTCTAGAGTTCAGCTTTTACCTTGTGTGTTTCAAGTCCCTTGTTCTCTACAACCATCTCTTTCTATATAAGAAATCACAGTTTCTAAATAAGTTCGTTTTCTTCTTTCCTTAAAATTTATCTCACATTTTGTCTCTCTCTTAAAATCATCTACATTTTCCATGCCCAAGCATAATGACAACCAAGGACCACAAGTAAAATTGCCTGATGTTAATAATTTAAACAAGACTTTATCTTCCCACCCCTAGAATTCTGCCTAGCTATGTGCGTGTTCATATATATACATATATATATACTCACTTTTCCATTATATCAGAACACATACTTTCACTTCTCCCTAATACCAACCTTTATATGTTCCTTATTCAATTTATTCACAAGCACATTTTCAATTCTCTTCTTATTCTCTATTATTTTATATGTGTTCCTAAAAATCAAATCATGATTACCCTCTGTTACTGATCGGTAAAGTTCTCTCCCTTGCTCAGCATATCAGGTAGACTGGACAGGTAGACTGGACAGATAGACTGGACAGGTAGACTGGACAGGTAGCATGGTGGGGTGGAAATCAGATCCTGCCTGAATCCATGAGCCTTTTGCTCTTCTGCTTTGTCAGGGTGTGTGATACTGTTGTTTATCTACTGGTTCTTCAAGCATAGAAGTACTTCTGGAAATCTCAATAAATTTTTTGATGTTAAGTAAACACCTTACCCTCTCTTTCCCCATTCCATAGAAGACATCCGAACTCCTCAACAAACCAAGGGTCCAATGACATAGTCACCACAATAAAACCCCTTTCTTGCCTGATGTTTGACTGCCTCTAGGATTCCCAGTTTGCCAAGTGGTAGTGTACCTTCAAGTCAGTAAAAACTTCGTTGAAAAAAAAAAATAAACCTCCTCTTTCCATGCTTAATTTCTCGGAACTAGGAAATCTAATCTGTCAGAGCCAAAAACCAGGAGTTAATCATGTATTTGTTTGACATTTTAGTTTCCAGGTTCATATATTATACCTAATGGAACACAGTTTCATTATTGTATTATATTCTGCTGGTGTACACTGAAAAATTCTACATCTCATGATTCCAAACCACCATCTTAACTGATAATTTAATAGACCACTGCATTACTCTTTTGGGCTAACTGCTTTTGCATGACGCAGTATTATATGGTAGAACCAAAGAATCACATAGCATGACTCCTAGTGTTTCAAATTGTTGCTGAAAAATGAATATCAGGGAATAACCTACAATTGTCCATGTCATTAAATTAGACACTGATAAAGAGATGACACAGTGATTTTTTTTTTTTTGTACTGACAATTGAACTCAGGACCTCACACTTTCCAGGCAGGTGCTATGTCGCTAAGCTAAATCCCCAGCTTGATACAGTGATCTTAACAGGAGCCAACAGGTGGAAAGACAATATCTGGAGTATTCATTCCTTAAGTCACTAGAGACCAAAGAGTCCCCTTCAGAATGGAAGAAATCTAATAAAATTAACTCGTGTCCCATTCCTGGTTGCTGTCCTCAAGTGATAGCCCCAGGCTCCTCGCTGCCAGGCTGGGCAGCCTGCAGCCGCAGCTGGGCCAGCCTTAGAGAACTGCAGTCAAGGAAGCCCGAGGCTCTGACACCATTGTTTTTCCCTCACAACTTTTTTTTTATTAAATGACAAGTATATTGACAAAGACACAAGGTCAAGGTTCCCACAACTTCTACCTTCCTCAAGACCATATTCTAGTAAGAACAGAAGAATGATACAATTCCAAGGGCAACACTTAACCTTCCCCATCTCCCCCCAGAGTCCTAATACAGAGTTCACAATGCAGGCTCATGGGACAGGCTTGGGTGAGGACGGATGCTCAGGGAATCTCTGACCAGCAAGAGTTCTGGGTCTGTGTTTTTGCTCTTTGAACACATTGGGTTGAGAATGCTTCATGCCCAAACCACCACCCTGTTAACAGCATTCATACCGTATGGTCTGTGGGCACTTATTGCACAGGCTGACACCTAACATTGAGGTTTTATAACCAATAGAACTCTTCTCAGATTCCTCGTAGTGAGTTAGAGGCACTCTAGGGTCCAGGAACCTTATATTGGCTTCAGACCTAACCCACTGGGCTGAGAGGAGGGACTGTAGAAAACAAGACCAGAAGCCAAGCCCTAGTCCAGCACGTCTGAAACGATCCTTCTTCACACCATTCGCAATGCTTGGGGTGTGGGTTCTCTAAAGCAGTTTCTTAAACCTTGAAAATCTTTCAGGGAAGAATTTACTGGGTAGGAGAAGGGAAGTCTATTCATCACCACCCCTCAGGCACGTGGAGAATAGGAAATAGCACCGGCTATTGGGAGGTGAGTAGGTTGGTGATGTATGGGGCTGGATGAAGCAAATTGATGACGTTCCCTTGCTGGGATACATCCTTCACGATTTTTGATGGAATTGTAAGGTTTCTCCTCAAAAGAAATGAGTCTCCTCTCTAATCACTGGGCTCTAGGTTTGGCAACTGTCTCAAGTCTGGCATAGGTGAGATTTCACTTTTCCTCGTGGATTATATGAGATTTCTTCTCACCAGTTCTTACCTGAGCAGCATGTTCATCAGTCGCCCATCTTTCTACCCAGGTAAGCTGAAGCTCGGGAACTACATTAGACTCAGGTAGAGTCGGGCGTGGGGAGGTGTATGCAATAACTGGAAAGAGGGAGTAGTTGGGCAAAATCCTGGAATCACAGTAATAGATGATGAGTTCTCTAAAATCTGTGAGTTGAATATTCTGAGCATTACAATGTGACGAGTTGAAGACGTAACAGATAATGATAGTCTAACTGTAAGCAGAGCCCAGAAATAATAAGATGTGTTAACTCTGATCGATAGCCTGGCAGATTAGAAGAGTCACTCTGTCTGGGATACAGCTGAGTGCTAGCACTTGCAGGCCAGTGAGGAAGCTGTTCTGGGACCTCACTGTGGCTCTAGCAGGACACTTCCGGTGAGGGTCCCGCTAGAGTGCAGGGGCTGTTCTGGGAAAAGGCTTTCAGAGCCTGTGCCGAGCTGTCTTCTGTTTTGATTTGGGCAGCTGGGTGTACTCAGAGGTCAGACTAGTGCACCAGACAGGGGAACCAAGGCTTCCTTTTCTGCATTTCCAGGCTTCTACACAAGAGCCCTGCTATTGAGATCTTGTTCATGATTCAGTCTTCAGTCTAAGCAACAGTGCATGGATTATTATGTCACCTGTAAATATAGTACTCTACTTTATTCAATCATCTACTATTGCTTTATAGATTGTCTTGTCTCTTTATCTAAATAGCAAGGGTTTTGTCTTTTGAAACCCTGAATATTGTCTTTGCTGACCAAATATAGATTATACATGGCCTTCATTCATTTATACAGGGAATTTCAAAGTGATATCAACAGAAGCAGTCAGATAGTGGTTCCAGCCACTTTCCTCTCTCTCTATCTCTTTCACTCTCTCGTTCACTGTCTCTCCCTCTCTTTTTCTCTGAAACACACTTTTATACACAGTCATTTGAGATTTTCAGTAGTGTACTCATGCTAGCTGGTAATAGCCCTACAGTGGTTTGTTTAAACATCTAACAATTTTAATAGGAAATTGGTGAAGATCTCTCATTTCCAAAAATCTCTCTCAAGGGAACTGCCATATTCTTGTATTCTCAACTTTAGATTTCTTTTCAATTAAAATTTGAAATCCAGAACCTGAATGTGGTGACACACTCCTGGAATACCAATACTTGGGAGGCTGAGGCAGGAGGATCACTGTGAGTTTGAATCCATCATGGGCTATGAAGTGAGTTCAAGGCCACTTAGAACTACATAGAAATACCTTATCTCATACAAAACAAAGCAAGACAAAATAAGACAAAACAATGAAACCCAGAAGATGCCTTCCACTTGCCAGGGTTCCAGGAAGGTATCCCACTGAGATCAACATAATGATAACAAATGTTTAAGATAATCTCTTTTCTGCATTTCGATTTCCCCACCTGCTTATCTTTTTATGCCTTTTCACACATACATAGGCTGACTTAGGTGACATTGTGTCTATGGACCCCGAGCTGCAGAAAATCCTTCTCCAGTTCTGGCTCTTCTGCTGACCAGCTGTGTGACCCTGACATGACACTTAGCTTTCTGAACTTCACATTTTTGCCTGTTAAAAACAGATAGAAGGCAGAACAATATTGAGCTCTAACAGAGACACTTATCCCATGAAGGAAGAAGGATTCTGTATGCACGGGTGAGCCTGTGAAGGGCTCAGTAGGGACCTAGAATAAACGCAGAAGGAATGCTGACAACTTTTATAACTGCCATCATCCTTTAGACAGTCCATGTAAAGGAAGGCTTCCTGCACCAAGTAATTTTTATACTCATGGTGCCAATTGGTATGGAATTTATAAAATTAAATAATAAATAAAAATCCAAATGACTACCCCAACAGAGAACATTCGTGGTGGGATGGTACATAAATGTTAGAGTAATGCTTATAAAAACTTTGAAAAAGTATATAACTGTAATTTTGCTTGAAAGTTTGTTCAACAAAACCCAAGATAAGATTTAACATGTAATATGGATTAATGAAGTACGACTAGAAACATAGAAACGTGACAGGAAGGCGCTGATGCAATGGGAAGGGTTAAAGGTTCGAGACCTCGGGCTTCGCTGGCAGTGCTGGCTGAACAGAAAGCCTGGAAGACCCTCAGCCAGAGATTTCATGACCAGAGTGAGGGCACAGTACACTGAGGAGAAAGGAAGGAGGTAAAGGGGCAGGAAAGCATTCATGAATTCCACTGCCTCCACTCCCTTAGGCAACTTGGGCAAGTCACTTTCAGGACAGTCCTATTCCTTCATCTGTAAAAGAATAGATCCAACTGGATTAGAGAAAACAAAAGAAGGTGCTGGCTATGTGCTTCCCCGCAGGCTACTTTCATGCAGTTTTCATTCCCGGCCTCCAATTCTTCCTAGTACGTCTATAAACTAGTTGTCACTGTACTTTTTTTAATGCTAAGGAAACAGGCTCAGGGAAGTCAGGGAAATTTCTAGGTCTGAGCAAATAGCATTAATTAATTTATGTATTTAATTTGACAGACAGAAATTATGTATATTTATCTCCATGCTTTGAAATACATGTATATCAAAGAATGGCTCAACCAGTAAGCATTACTACATACACCATTCTTGTGTGCGTGCGGTGACGATACTTTAAGTCTACTCTCAGCAGTTTTCAAGAACGCAACACAATGCTCTTCACGATAGTCCCGTGGTTTACAGTACATCTTTTGAACTTATTCTTCCTGTCTAACTAAAATGGATTACCCTGTGGCCAGCACAACTAGGACTGTTTTTAGAATGGTACTTGCACGTGGCTTTCTTGGGTCCTAAAACTCACTTTTTTTCTTTTGAACCCTAGGAGGTAAGTAGTTCAGAACAAAAAGACTGAGTAGAAGAAGATGCACTTTTCAACTGGAGAACCTAGGAGAAGAGAGCCAATGAATGACAAAGGAAGACGCTGAAGAATGATGTGCTTCTCCGTGTGCTTTGTTGCTTTCTTCCTGGTTCTCTTATCTCCTCCTGATGCATCTCTGCCTGTTCTCCAAGCCTGTGTGAGCTTGTGCAAGCAAGGCGCACTATCCCAAACAACAATGTCCCCATTGCTTAAGAGGAAAGCAAAGGTTCCTCAGTACCCTCTTAGCACTTAGCACCCTCTCGCTGTGGTCTGATGCCACACCACTTCCAGAATTGACTGACATGATGCCAGCGCCAGAGCCCCCATCCAGTCTGACTTCCTCCAGCACTCATGACTCGCACTCCGTGGCCCCATGACTGGATCCCCTTTTAGGAGGCTCGTCCTTGTGGTGTCTCTCGCACTCACTTCCCTTTGTATACAACCCTTTCCTCGAAGCTCTGAAGGTTTTAGAAGCCAGTGCAAAGGTTCCTGCCTGCTCTTCTCTGTAAAAAATGGAATCTGTGAAGCCCATTGTGGTTGTGGCCAGGAGAGACAGAGAAACTTGAACTTCAAGTAGCTGGTAGCCTTGAATTCCAGAAATGCTGCTGGAAGCATCACAGGAGCACAGCGGAATGAGAGATGTGTAGATGGGTTTTATGATGCTGTTGAATACCTCAAAGGCAGTTGTTAGTTACAGCATGTTGTTTATAGGGTGATCTATGTTCATATATAAATTGTTGTTAATTAATTTCATAAATCTATTAATTCATGCATATATTTCTACTACATAAACCATGATAGTGTATTTGTATGTTTGTACTTTTATAGCTGATAGACATGAATAATATATGATTTTAATTTTAACCTTGTATTAGTGCCATGAATATACTTTTTCTCTAGGGAATACATAACAATGAGAACAACTCCTTGTGTTGGAAGAGCTCTTACATTTAAAACATTTTAAACCATCATTTTGTTTGATATGGGAAGCGTTGCTTGGAAACAGTAGTGAGACAACTGATGTTTTGTGAGTTTGTGACTTTTCCAAAGCAACACGGCATCCAAGCAGGGCCAAGATCAGAATATTTAAAAAAGAATCTCATTCCTTTCACTGTGATTCATAACGTTTCTTAAAAAAGTGTTTTAGAATTAAAGTTTAAAGCATTGAGTATTTTACAGCATGATCCTGGTATTTGGATGTTGAGGAGTGGATTTTCTGTTCTTGTTTATTGAATTTTGAGTTTATTTTCTTCACTCTAAATTACATATAATAGAGAATTCTACTGATTGACCTTCTGCTTGGTGAAAAGTCCATTGCACATTTAGAAAACTTTGTTGATAACTGTACCATTCAGCTTTAATAGTACTCTTACTTATATTTATACATTTAAAAGTCAAATTCACCTGCAATTGCAAGCAAAGTCACCATCATCATCACTCACAGTATTATTTTCACCAAGAGCAAAATATAAGCAATGGCTTGGCTGAAGCATATTGATCATATTTCTTTAGGAAATCATGAAACTTCCTCTGAGATACCCTATTTGTCATCACTGTGTTTTTAGCCAAGAATAATGAATAACTGATAAAATGAAATATGGTAGGACATAATTGGCAAATGGAGAGCATTTTGCTGAAATCACTCAAAGTATTTTGAATTTCATTTCTAGTCATGGTTTATTTAACACTGGCTGAGTGCTCAGAGACGTGCACAAAAGATTGATGATCTTTTAAAGCAATTCCTAAGCGTAATATTATGTCTTAAAGAATTATGCCACTCTCCTGAAGGGTGCTGAGAGAGACGTTAGGAGACATCAGTAGCAATTCAAGAGTTAGTAACCATCTGCATTTTGTAAATCAAGTAGACAGGGGATTTCCCCATGTAGCCCCTGAAGGAATTACATGATATTCAAAGACATTTACTAAAGTATTTGTGTAACTGTACAGTTTGTTATTGAAAGTAATGAATTTGTGAATGAATCTCTAGGTCCCAAGGAGAAGAATGCAAGAGAGAAACACAAGGATCAATGGATGAGAGAATTTGTAAACTGGTGTCACAGGGCCCTTTCGGCTGATGCTTCCCCGGGCAGCATGTGTACTTCCCGAAGGGGAGCCGTGAGTGTCTTTCTACTGGGCATTGTGCTAAACACCAATGCTGTGTCCAGAACATTTTCCTGAGGCTCTCGCAGTCCATTCACTGCTTCCAGGAAATAGGCGGGCACTGAGGAGATGGAAGAGCTGATCTTATGTGTCCTGTTTCCTTTATTTTCACCATTTTCCTTCCCGCTTCCTTTTCCTCTGCATTTTCTTCTTCCTTCCGTTTTATCTTTTCTTCCTTTTTTTTTTTTTTTCTCTCTTTTTTTTTTTTTTTTTTTTTTTTTTCTTCTCTTCTTTTTTTTTTTTTTTTCCTTTTCCCCAACCCGGATCCTGAGGGGGATTGAACAAAGGGTCACTTTACTGAGCTTTCCCCAGTCCCATTTTTATTATTTTCGGTCAAGATTTCACTGATATGTTAAATTGCCCAGACTGAGTTTAAATTTAAGATCCTCCTACCTCAGCCTTCCAGAGTGCTGGGATTATAGGCGTGCACCAGTACACCTGACTCCTTTCCTTCCTTCTTGCATGTGCTGCATTTCTCTCCACTCAGGCAGTGTGGTATTTTGCAAACAATGTATGTTTAGAGACAGAGAACTGGATTGAAGTCCAGATAATAGTAGGACCTAGGAGCAATGCTAGAATCTCAATAGAATCTAGACCTTCATCAAAAGCCAATCACTACTAGTTGTGCTCTTAACCCTTCCGAAATAGATTATTTTTTTTAAATATATAGAATGTTGAGCTTACTGGACTGTTGCTGCATCTATCAAAAAAGGCGAAGGGTATACCATTTGGGTAAAATAGTTTTCTTTGTCTTTTGAGAAGAGGTAGCAGTTTGGTTTAGTGTTCTGGATTCAGATGATTTTTAAGTCCTAATAGAAAAAAATTAGTGTATCTGTGAAAAACTATTTGGCCCCCTTGAAAGGTTACTTGTAACTTTGAAGATTAGAGTAATGATGCCCATTTATCGGGGTCACCGTGGAATGCCAAACGAGGTCATAAATGCAACTGTATAGCTTTTAAGAAAGGAAAGAGGGTATTTTAATAGCTTAGCTGTTAAAGATCCAATTATTAAAGGCTAAATGGATTTTCATTTGTCTTCTATCTGTTTCTAGAAAATGTGGAGGCACCATGCTTACCTTCCCATACACTTAATTCCCTGTGGTGCTTTTCACTAATAAATTGCACTTAAAGCCTCCAAACTATTGCTCAGCGGGACACAAATCATAATTCGAGAGTCAAATGTCTTTGGCAGTCTACCTCTTACCTGTGATGGGGACACAGAGCAGAGGTCTCCACGGAGCCTTCCTTCAAGGAATGAAGAGTCCAACGGGAGAAATAAGTCTCACATACTAAGACATAAACTATGAAATAAGGCAGCGTAAGGTTTGTGCCCTTCTAAACAGGGGCCTCATTTCGAAGGCACCAGGGAGGAGAAAGCAACAGCATGGGGCAGCATGTGCTCCCGATAAGGCTGTGTTTAAAAGATCGGTTGGATCTGATCCGGTGAAAATGGAATAAAGAATGAAAAACAGTGATGTGAAAACTGGTAAAATGTTGGGAGGAGTCAAATGGAAGGGAGAGAGTATAGGACACAGAGAAAATTTCTTTTCACTACATTCTTACACCTTTTTTGGAAAACTGAGTAGAACCAAGATTGGATAGAGTTAGTGTCTTACTTACTTTTGTTATTGCGGAGACAAAATAGTCAACACTCAAAGTTAAAGGAGGAGAGTTTTATTTAGCACCCAATTCATAGAAGTTTCCTTTTGTAATTGGCTGGCTCCAAGGTAGGGTGACGTGCCAGAGGGGCATCGCAGAGCAGGCAGTCAGAAGGCAGCAAACAGAAAGCAGTAAGCTGTAAGCTGCAAGCTGCAATGTACGAGCAAAAAGCAATGATGCTCTTTCTGTCCCTTATGCTTTATCCGGGCTCTCCACTCTTAGAGTAGGTAGCACTCACACCCTTAATCCTAGCACCATGCTGTGAATCAATCCCAGCATCATGTTACTATATTATTCTATTTATTAACCATGAGTTTAATGAGAAAAGATTTGCTATGCAAAAATGTATCTTCACATGAGTATCAATAGCACTGTATTCTGTTCTGGTTTATTCTTATAACTAAGTCTATGACCTTAGACATACAGCAGTTTAGGATTTCTAGGCCTGAGTTTCCATCAATGAGTTGAGGCCTGGACTACGTGCTCTCTTTGACTTCCTTCAGATCTAGCATGCTGCAGTGTGTACTACACTAAACATGATGATGTGTTCCTATGACTGACGGAATAATATAAAAACTTCTCAAATTTGGAAGAACATGATAATCTTTAAACCCAGCAAAACAGATGATGGACCAGTTGTCAAGCAGGATCTAGGTAGGTATTAAAACACATGACCGAAGAAAGCACCCCACACGTTGTCTGCAGTATTTCTTATACATCTCAATAAAACATGAGGTTTATGCTTGAAATGCAAATAGAAATTCCTACTGCTTCTTCTGTGAATTGACTCCTGTTGCACACGAAAATCTAAGATAAAGGCAGGGAGCTTATTGCATCGCTTCAGGAGTGGGTGGAGAACAGGCTGCGTTTGTGACTGGTTCTCTTTAGTGAAAGTCAAAGGCACAAACACGTACTAATTCTAGCTCTGCTATGTACTGCACTCTCACACATGCCAGTACCCTTTTCTATGCTGCAACAAACAGAGAATTCAGGGTAAGAAGAAGAGAGATGTTAGCAATATGCCTCAGAGAAGTGGAAAGATTGAGAGGCATTTCTATTTTTAGCAAAGGGCACAATGAAATGAAGAACAATGTCTCCCCCAACACACACACACAGACACACAGACACACACACAGACACACACACACACACACGCACACACACACACTGTCCTATGCATCATGCAATATGTTTTGGTTCTCTAGAACCAAGGATCAGAAAATGTCATTGAGATTGAAGAGTCTTAGATTATGCGTTTACTAGTTGGAACACTATCTTCTGCTTTCACCCTTACTTCATTAAATTTTTAGTGTTAAAAAATTTTTAGTAAGTTCAAAAGCATATTCATTGGTTTGGCTTTGAGAACAGAACTCATATATCTTCTAGAAGAAATGGTGGATCTACGTGCTTCCATTACATGTGAATATTATAATAATAAATCCTTTGTGCCCCATCTCAGTCCCTAAACACAAGAACAAGTCTGGAGACAATGGTTTGATTACTCCCTACGCCCCAGCACAGCACCACCACACGTTTGCTTCATGCATTTCTTTCTTCGGGATATGATATTGTTCCTTTTTTTTTTTTCCACCTAAAGTGCTCAAAGCTAAAGGGACTTGCTCACTCATCCATATACACAGCTGAGAGCTCCACCTGAGGTAGCTCCCCTAACCTTTGAATTAAATACAAAGTGACTGACTTCCCTTTCAACACCTCTCCCCTCTTATTTCTCTCTTTGGCCTCTTCATTCCCACTGCTGCATCTTCCAGTACAGTTTCTCTTATGGACTCATCATACTATATTGTAATTTTACTTTATCTGAAGCTCAACTGGCAAATCTGTGCTTTGCTTGGGGAAATTCCAACAAATCTTTTGCCAATAAATAAATAATAAATGTTTTGAAGGAAACTTGCAGATTCAATTAGTTTGTTTTTATAGATAATTTTCTGAATCTAAGCTTATTAAGATTTGATTCTTGAGAAGTGACTCCTTGAGAAAAGGATTGGAATAAAAGTGATTTGTGATGTTATCCCAAGAGCCATGTGAAGCGAGTAGAGAGTGTAATTAAGAAACAGAGTGAATGTGACTGATAATTAAGATACCTCAACTTGACTGGGTTAAGAAACAAGCAGCGGATTAGTGAAGTACACTTTGGTGTGTATCTGGGTAAGTTGGGAAGGTGTGGCCTGGGTACTATGTATGATCCAGGCCCCATCGAGTCTGACTTTGATTTCCTGCTTCTCCCTGTAAGCAGCCTTGTTCTGCCACCACGAAGTTCCTGCCTTGGAGGTAAACAATGGCGCATTGAACCCAACCCCTTCAATCTAGCTACCAAATGAAGCCTCTCCTTTTTAAAATTACGAATATGAAGCACCGTGTCTTAGTGATAAGAAAGGTGATTAACGTAGAAAGTTGGACAGAAGAGTATGGCTACTGCTGAAGCTGTACCTGAATGTATGGTTTAGTACCATTCAGAAATGGTTTGAGAGAAAAATTTGGAGCTTCATAGACATAGGCTGGAGAAACTTCGGATTTTACAAGAATCTGATGGGTGATTCTGGTCACAGCTTGAAAGGTCAGTATAATGATAGGAATGTGGCTAAACTCTGTTAAGAATAAGAATTATTTAAGGAGTTACACCGGAGGCAATGCATGCTATATTTTGGCCAAAAAAGAAAAAAAAAAAAAGAAAAAAAAGTCTGCATTTTTCCTATGTCCTGAGACATTGTGGGAAGTCAGAGATGCCAAGAATGATATCCTGAGGAACCTTTCAGGCTCTTTGTGCCTGCTGAAGAGTCAGGTTTTACAATCGTCAAGACTATGGGAGGAAAGCTGTCCAAGCTCTCTGAAACTCACATATCATGACCCTGTGCCCTGACTACCAGAAGCTACAGGATTTAACGTTTGCTTTCCTGAGTTTTGGTCTTGCTTTGGTCTAATTTTTTTTTTTTTTTTTTTTTTTTTTACTCCTCTATTTTTCGCTTTTGCACTGAGAATGTTTACCCTTTGCCATTTTACCTTGGGATTATGTAACTTGTTTTGATTTTTGCAGATGTTTAGAGCTAAATTTACCTTAAGTCTCAGAAGAGACATTGACTTCAACTTTTTAGTAGCTTTGGAATTTCTGGTGGGTTTGGGAAGAGATTATTACACTCTTCGCTATATGAAGGATAGCTGTACCACATTATGCCAAGTTTTGCACTCACAGTTTTCTTTATTTGAAGATTAAGTATCATTTAAGTAAATATATATGAACATCACATTGACCTAGGTGGATTGTGACTATTAATTATGAAATGTCAACTTGACAGTATAAAGAAACATTCAGGTGATTATTAAAGCACATTTCTGTATGTTTTGGGATGGATCGTGGAAGGATGACCTTGCATAGCATATGTAGGTCATGGTCCTTTCTCTCTGACTCCGTTCCTATACTCTGCTTTCTAGTCTATGAACAAAGCTGCTTTGCCTTGCTGTGACCATCTTCCATGATGATTATGCCTTGTAGCCTTCTACAGATTCTCTGAACATTTCACTCAAATTAACCCTCTTATTTTGGTTTGTATATGGAATATTGTGTCCAGTGACAAGGCAGCAGACTAATGCGGTGAATGAAAAGTGTTTATCTGGTTACCATTGTGGGTCACTGGGACTCAATATTGCAAAAACCTTCGAAAAACTACAAATAACAAAGTCTATCTTCAAGTATATTTCCAAGGATTTCCTTATATCATTATGCTCAATTGCCAGTTTGTTTGAGACAGTTACCACTGTCCAAGTGTTTCTTGTGTCTCTTACCTGGAACCATTTCATTCACTAAGATCTGGGCAGCACGCAGGAATAGCCACCATCATTGTATTTAATGAATATTCACAGGTGGGTTTGTACAGCAACAACTGTCTAATTTCTGCTGAAGTCAACATATTTACTTGATACATTTGTAATTCAGTCTCAATTCATTCTTCCAACATTGGTTAATCTGAGAATACCAACAAGATCACAAGGTATAAACTGAGGAGAGCCATTGGTGAGAGACTGAAATGACACAGGCATCTGTACCGCCCATTTGCATAAACTGCTTATATCTCTCGCCATGCCCAATTTCTAAGGTAACATAAAATGGGGGATTGATTCAGGACTCTCCTGAGAGTTCTCATCCATATCCAGCATAGTCATTGTTATCATTGGAAGCCCTGTGGTATAATTCAGTTCCTATTAAGGTCCAGCGGTTTGTCACGCACTGCTTTTCGAAAGTGAATAGTGATTTGCTGCAAAGGAAGTAGCCTTGCTCCTAGAGCTCTGCATTGCGGCACTCCTTGGGAGGCTTGTTAGGGTCACTGTGGATGAAACGCTGCTACACTGGCTTCCTTGAACGTACCCACGCAAACCACACCCTGAACTTACTGCAAAGGGCGCTGTTGCTTCAACCCGACTCAAAGCTGGCCTCCTGAGTCATCTTATAAATGAGTCAGCGCACTGTTACTAAAACTGGGGCATACTGACTTCGAGATCCACAGTGGACTCTCAAGCCTTGTCCCAATTTCTGAGCTGAAGGAAGCACACAGAGAAATATTCTGAACTTTATGTGGAAAGAAATGTCATGCTATGGTTGTCTAATATCCTTAAAGACTTCACAGAAATGTCAGACCCTCAGTGATTTACAGGGTTTAGGGCCCCTTCTTCTGATGCATGTGTGCCTTTTCAGGGCATCCAGAGTAACTGGCATTTTGTAGCCACCACATCAACTGAACAGGACACCATTAGTGTACTGCAGATGCATAAAACTTTGGTCCCCAGTCATATGTGCCTGTAACCTCGGTATATGAAGTTTTATTGACATAACCACATTCATTATTAAATAATGTCTATGTCTGCTCGATGGTGGAGGTGAGGGGATTTAACAAAATCTCCATGGACTGAAATGAATAAAACAGTTCCTACTTGGCCATTTTCAGTAAAAGTTTGCCAAATTCTGCTACATTGGCATGCTGTAATGTATAGTAAGGCAAGTTAAAGGAGGCCTTCAGTATAGTGCGTGTTTATGAGCAGTTTTTACTGTAACTACCTGGGGATCTATCCCGTTGAAGACTTCTGAGAGGTTGCAAGAAAATGTTTCAGGCTTAAACACACGCTGTATGCCAAATACTGGACTCAGTGTAAACAAAACTCATAGGAAAGTCCAAATGCTTCAGAGCAGAAACTAAGGTTTAGAATTAAATAAGGGTTATAGAAACGTGAACCCAGAAATGAAAGATTAAAATATAATTACTATTCTGGAGATAAGACCAAGATCAGAATATACCTTTGAAAATCTTTCACTTTTAAACATCAAACAGGCATGGGAACAAAAATAATATAGAAAGCATTGTAATGTAAATTAACAATTTTCTTTTCTACCCCTACCCATTATCGATCTTCCTGCCCATGAACACCTGTTATTTCTAGCTTACATGCTTAGTGCTTTTGGGAACTGCTTACATTAACACACATCACTTTTAGAAATACTAATTTAGGAACTGCTGTTGGTAGTCTATTACCTCTCATTTCCTGTTTCTTTCCTCCAACTTTTAGATGTGTGAAAGTGCTTACATTTCATATTTGTTTTGCAATTTTAAATATATTTAAATGTCTGGTAGTTTTGAGCTAATTTTGGAAAGTACCTCTTGAGATGGAGGTAATGTTGGCTCTGCTCTTTCCTCAGAGAAATGTTGTTTAAGTCTTTTAGTGACCACTGAACATTTGTGTATTGAAAAATTGACACCCCATTCTCTGTAAGCCCAAATGCTAAATGGAAAATAAAGACAAAAAATGAAACAAAACAACAGCATAATTAAACAGATAAAAATAAATAAAATCAAGAAAATTATTTCTAATACTAGCAAATGTCATAGGATTTTTTTTTTTTTGTACTGGGAATTAAACTCAGGAATTTGCACTCGCCAGACAGGCACTTGCACCACCGAACTACACCCCTGGCCTGGTCCTTTCAGTCTTTTGATTGACTTTGTACCCTCTGTTGAATGCTTTTGAGGTTTTTAATGCATATCCTTCAATGTTTTTTTCTTGGTTCTTTATCCTGAATATTAACTACACAGAAAGTTATTCTAATCTATTAGGCAGAATTTGTATCTTCAAACATAGACTTAACAAAAGTACAAATACTTTATACACATATTTAAAAGCCAAAGTAAATCAGTTAATACAAGAAAACTGAAATATTTTAGAATAATTGGACTAACTAGGAATTTGGATATATTGATCCCAGCTTCTGCTATTTCACTGATTAAAATTAACCTTGACATCTCAAATCAGCACCTAGCTATGTTGTATCTGTGTTAAAGAGGAACCGATTTTATGGTCTTGGAAGAGAAACTTATAGAATATGAATATGTGATAAATACACTAAAGAGGTAGGAAGCTACTCTCGAAAGGACCAGTGATAAGTGTTTCACAGAATTTCTAGAGGACCAGGAGTTTTTCTGCAGGCAGTGATATTTTTCTCAAAGCTTAAAAGAGGGATATAATTTTTCAGAAGAATCATAGTGACATTTGTAAAAGGAAAGACTTTTGTGGCAATTATTCATTTTGGCCTAATGGTATGATAGAGCATTATAAGATAAACAGGATGATAAACGATGTAATATATTTAGATCAGGGGCAACCAAACTCTTTCTGTTACAGAGCAGATGGCCAATATTTTACGCTTTTCAACTAGTCGCAATGAATCTGTTGCAATTAGTTGAGTTGTAGCAGGGACACAGCACAGATAATATTTACACAAATAGGCAAGGCTATCCTATTATATAATTTTATTTACAAAATCAATCAGTTGTAGTATGCGGCAAGCTCTTGGTATGGAATACAGATGAAACAATTTTGAGAGCTATTTATGGTCCTACCTAGTAGCCCAAGAAGCAGATAAACAATGAATGGTCTTGAACAGGAATGATCTATGTCACCCTTTCTCATTGAGATCTTCAGATTTGGAATTTTATCTTCTTCTTTTGAAGTCACTAGTAGATAAAGGAGACAAGACTCAGAGCAGGTTAACCAATCTATCAGGCAGCACACTAGTGCAAATCATAATGAACTGAACTAGACAATGGTAAAGAGAGCTGGAAGATAAGGATGAACTTAGGAGATGTTGAAAGAGTCATTGATGAGTGAGGAGGGGGAAGAGAGATGATAGGGCACTAGATTTTTTGAAAAAGGAAAGGAGACCCAGAGATGCAGGGAAGTGGGAAAGAGGGAAGGGGAAGAGAATGAAAAAAGAATTAAACTATGTTACATACATGCACCGACTCCCCACAAGAAATGTAATCATTATGTGGTGAAAGCATGTACCAATAAAAAATAAATATCAAAGAAAGTGAAAAATGATGCCAAGACTATGGGTAGAGTAACTGGGATGATAAACAGGTCACTCATTAAGAACAAGGAGACAAAGGAACACCAAGTTTAAAGGAGAGAGTCACAAATTTGGTTTTGAATATGTTGACTGGGTTCCCATTGGAATTCCCTAGTGTATAAGGTTGAGAGATGAAATACAGAACATCCAACTGTATTGCAATTTCATATAGATGAAAGAATGTATTATAAATACACTCAAAATATTTAATAGGGTAAGCCTGTGTTACATACTCATTTTTATTTATGTGAACATCATGAATTTTTATCTGTTATAAGTGACAGCCCAACAAGTATATAGTTGATGTAGACTTGTAATTAGGAGACACACAGGCATGAACAGTAAACTTGATAACAATGTATACAGATCTACTAATGAAAATTCTGCTGATAACCAGTTCTCTGATCTTGGCCAAGGTAACCTCATCTCATATCTGTATACTTTAGAGATTGTATTACTGAATTTCTCCATCTTTTTCTGCTTTTAGACAATAGATAATGATCAATACATTTCCTTGAACATATACTTCCTTGTTAACATTGGGCTATTAGCCACTATGACAAAAACTTAACGCAGCTTCAGAGTTATCTTCCCTATAGAATTTTAGTGAAGAGAAAGTTGTTGTTTACTTGCAAAAATGTACCTCACTCTGTTTTTGCACAATCCTTTATAAAAATTAATGTTTCTCCTTTCTGATACAGAAATGTATACTTCTTTAATGACACTTTCTCTTATTCATTCACTTTGGTCACAGTATGCCATATTTGGATCATAAATTCTGATTTATTCTCAAGTCACACTGAGGAGATATTGATTCACTGTAACATATTTGATGCATTACATTTCTGAGTGCCACGGTTGCCTACAAAACAGCAAAATCATTTCTCTCTTCTGCTATTCTCAAGGGAAATTTGTATTTGAGAAAAAAAGTCACATACAATTTCTATACAAGTTTAGAAGCAAATTTTAAATAGTAATTTGACAGACTATTAGAAACTGTTTGTTATCTCAGTGTAATGAGAGGATCTCCCACCACCTTTGACAGAATGATGATCATAAAATAATTCATTGTATTTTTATAATTTAATGCAATTGAGAGCTGTGACCAACTACATTGTGAGCCATCAAATATTTTTCTCATAATCATTACAGATGGTGAAATTTACCCATCTTCCTGATAATGAAAAAACGGACATTGAGCACATCTTATTTATTTTCCATGAGTTTTTTTTTTTTATTTCATTTCACTGGCCTTCCTCTCAAAAAAATTGGAATCATTCTCTAGTGAGTGATGTAAAGATTAGAAGAAATCTCCGATATAATTGCAAAGAAAAAATAAATTTCCTATCTCGATGTCTTGGAATGACTGATCTGAAAACAGAAGTTCTGGCAACAAACAGTAACTGAATACTATACCTAATTAAATAGTACCTATTGAACTATCCTATTACATTTTTAATAAACAGTGTGGTCTTGGTGTGATCAGTAAGAATTTCGGGATCTGAAACTAGTCATGGAAATGTTAATGGAGCTTTAGGTAGGAGGTTGGGCATTAACTTTGAGAACGGGATAGGGATGAAGGCAGTGAAGTAGGAGACTTATTCTTTGTGGCTTCAAAGCATAGAGTGAAGCCCATGGGTTCACAGGAAGGCAAAAGATAATAATGAAGCAAGAGAAAGAGACACATGGGAAAGGCAGATGGTGTCTAGCAGTCACTTCTTGAGATCTAAGAGATTTAACTGTAATTTTTATCTTTTTCGTAATTTATTTGAAGTTTTGAGTAAAAAATTTGAGCAATACTACACTTCACTCACTGTCCTTTATAACTTCTAATCAATTTTGCACTAAAAATGTACAAAAATATATGACTGTCCTAAAGAGTTACAGACACAATATGTATTGGGTATGCTATGTACCCCCAAGTCCTCATATAATTTTGATGGGGCTGAGTTATTGGTTTGTTATTGGTTTGTTGTCTGGCAATGTGAGTGCTGTGCCCACCCAGGGGTTGAGCTGACATACAGTGTAAGGGAAGGCGGGTTTCCCTCTTGTTCGCTTCTGCTTCCGTCTCTCTCTCTCTCTCGCCAGCGCGCTTTGCTGCTCGCGGCTACCATGAAAGGTAGCCTTGCCCCGCCATGTTGACTTGGAGCCAACTAATAGACTGAAACTCCCAAGAAACTGAAAAAATAGACCTTTCCTTCCCTAACTTTGGGCGTCAGGTATTTTGTCTCAACAACGAGTAAAAAGTGACTAAGACACAATATAAATAAGAAATTAATAAATTGTGTGTGTGTGTGTGTGTGTGTGTGTGAGTGTGTATGTATTTCTTCATCTTACCAAGCACTTAATATTATGTTGTCTGAAGATAGGGAATGTGGTGAGCCAGTATTAATTTTTACTGTCCATTTTTTATGGTGCCAGTATACTGCCAGGTTTCTTTGGTGATCCATCCTTGACTCAGGTGCAACCTGTCTTAGACATTTTATTACTCACTGGGACAAAATACTGGCGCACACAATTTTAAGCAGGAGAGCTTTTTGTTGGTTCACATTTTTAATCCATAGTTGGCTGCTTCCCAGGTAGAAGCTGTGTGGTAGGAGAGTTGGATGGAGAGAAATTATTCACATCATGGTGGTCAGGAAGAGATAGAATAGAAGACTTAAGGAAGCAGATGCAACCTTTTAGGTCACTCTTCAGTGACCCAACTCTTCCGACCATGTCCAGCCTTCCAACAGCACACACAACTACTGAAGTTACAAGTGAATGAAACCAAAGATGAGTATACTACCCCATTATCCAAACACCCTCCAAAAGCTCTGCCTCAGGGTACATGAGATCTTGAGGGGCCTTTCAGTTCTAAACCACTACATTCTGGCCCTGGCCACAAAATATTCATTC
The DNA here is from genome assembly GCA_004363535.1 of Dasyprocta punctata. Lineage (NCBI taxonomy): Eukaryota > Metazoa > Chordata > Mammalia > Rodentia > Dasyproctidae > Dasyprocta > Dasyprocta punctata. The sequence continues at coordinate 21,414 of RJWM01012792.1, read as the reverse complement.
ACATCTCAGCAAACTGCTCTAGTCCATTTCTAAAAGTCTCCAAAATTTTTGCAGTTGTTTCACTAGTGTGAAGTTCACGTTCAAACTCTCTGAGACTAGCCAGGGATTTAGCTCAGTGCCATAAACACCTGCTTAGCAGGCGCGAGGTTGTGAGTTCAATTCCCAGTATCAAAAAAAAAAAAAAAAAATCTCTGAGCCTCAAGGCAAAGTTGTAGCTGCGAGCTCGTGAATAAAAATGAACAAGGAAGTTAAACATCGTCAGCATACAATGGCGCAGGCATACATTCACATTCCACAAAGGAGACTGAACGGGACAGGAAAAAATGGACACTAAATAAGACCATTATTCAGCAGTGCAAATTGTAAATCTTGCAGCTCTATGTCCAACACCAGGGCACCATGCGGAGCTCCACATAGTTTCAGGAACACTGCTTCTGTCTTTGTTCACTGCCAGCAGGTTTCCTCAGCATCTGTTCCACATTCCTTGCTTCTTTTACCTCTTAGGGTTCCAACTGCCTGTTTTACTTCACTCTCATAACTTCATACTCTGCCCCCTCAAGGTACATGCTGCGTAGGCTCCAAGACCTTCTTTTGAAATCTGGGTAGAAGCCTCCCTGATGCCATTACTCTTGCATTCTATAAAACCACACTATTGGATCTTCCATCACTTCACCAGGCCAATAGCCAGGCCCTGTTGAATCATGACTGCAGAGGCCTCTGAGTCCTTGGAGCACTGTGTATTCAACTGAGTACTGCAAACTGAATCCTGGGAAACCAATTTTCTACATGGCCTCTCTGGAGCAGGATGCTCTGAGACTCTCTTCTCAAAGCAATATCTTTGGAAGAAGTTAATGCTTACCTTTTTACAACCATGAGTCAGTAAAATGTGGGCTTTGAAGACTGCTGAGATGTCTTCAAACCATATTTATAGTTCTGATGTAAAGAACTTGGCTTCTTGTTATTGTAAATCTTTTTAGCAGTCATGTTTTCCTTTGCCCCAACTTGTCATGTGCCTCATTTCTTGCAAAACTGAAAAACTTAAAATAATTCTTTGCTCCCAATTCTCATGTTAGTTCTCACTAAAAGCCACCAGCAGTATTATGCCACAACATGAACCCTGGGCTGTTTTGGAATTTCTCCCACCCGATTAAAGTGTCCACTGCCCTTAATCTCAGTCTTCCACAACGTCTCAGAATATGGGCAAAGGTTAAACAAATTTTCTGCCAGAACATAGCACTTACCATGTTCATTCAAGCTGCCAATGAAGTCTTTATTGCAAGCTGAAGCTTCCTGGTCCGGTCTTCACTGTCTGCATTTCTATCAGCATTCCGGTCTTCAGAGCTTATTTATAGCCTCGATAAGGCTCAAGTTACAGCATTGTAGAGCATCTCTAGCCAGCATCTCCAAGCCTTTCTAAACCCCTACAAGTCAATTCAAAAGGCTGCTGTCCCACATAGCCAAACATCACTTATTTGGTACTAAAATCTGTCACTGGAACAAAATATCCAACATCCCCAGTTTGAAGGGTGAGAAGTTTATTAAGCTCCCTTTTTCACTCCATGGTCAGCTAGTCCCATACAGGAAGGGAATGGAGAAGAGCCTGGGAGAGGGAAGCTACTCACCTCATGGTGGCCAGGAAGCAGAGGGAAGGGAGGACCCAGAGAGATAGATTTGTGCTTCCAGGTCAGACCGCCAGAACCCACCTCTTTTAACTGGCCCTATTTCACAACAGCACACGCAGCTGCTACATTTACATGTGGAAGAATCCATTGATGAATAAAATGCCCTTATGATCCACATGTCCTCCAAAGGTCCAGCTCTGAGGACATGAAACTTTGTGAAGGATATTCCAGATCCAAACCACTATATAAATTATGTGGTTTGAGTGGATCAAAGGCTTCACTGTTGTATGGGTGTTCAAGATTACAGGCACCTGGTTTCATTTGCACATCCTGTGACTATGTCATCATATGGGTTGCAAGAATCTAAATTGCCACCCAAGGTGGAGTGATTAGTATCAGATTGCGGACATCTTTTTACTTTCCTTATTTCTTCTTTCCTACCTGCTTCTTTAATTTTTCAACTTTCCTTCACTTGTTCTTTCTGTCATCCTCCCCTTCTCCTGCTCCTCTCTTTCTTCTCTTCTTTTCTTTTTCTTCCCCTTCCTCTTAAACTTCTCCCGCTCCTCCTTTTCCTTCTTCTTTCTTCTCCATGATTAGTGAATTCCCTTATACACAAATTTATTCATAAGATACAATTGCAATTTAATGGAGGTCACAATGGAGGATAAAGAGGAAGATCCACTAATGAAACTCCTTCTATTTCATACCATTCTGGAATCCTCTCTTTCTCTTTTCCTCTTTCTTTTTAAGAAGTACTGAGAATTAAACCCATGACTTCATGCATACTAGGCATCTGGTCTACCACTATGATGCAATATTTTATTGTTGAGAAGATCATTTAATCTTTTAAAAATTAAGGTCACTCATCTCTGAAATGCAGTTAAAGTTTATTTTGCAATGTTAAATATCATGTTTGTGGATTTAGTTAGAATAGAACAATTGACTGTAATAGAACATGCTAAAGAAGCAATAAATTACATGCACTGTGGGTTTCATTTGATGTTTTACCTGATATAGAATGAACTAATGTTCTTTACTAAAGATTTTGTTAATTCTGTCAAGGTTATAACTACTAGTACTGAGTATCTTTTCCTACAATGTAGGCTTTAGTACAACAATAATCTCATTTTCACAACTCACCTTTCAGGTTTTAGAATAAAGGCTAGAAAATAAAGCATATACACTCGTGATTCCATAAATGTGTCAATGAATTCAAATTTTTAAAATCTTCAGGTATATCATTGTCAAGTTATTGTATTTTTTGGTAATAAGCAAGGAGATCTGATCACTATTTCAGTTTCAAATGACTGAGACTGTGGAAATAGAGACTGCCTTCAAGGAAAGAAAAATTGATACAGTCAAGGAATCAAAACAATGGAAATATTCTCAAAATAGTCTCATTTCCTTTAGGAAATTCATATATTAAAGATTTCCTACAGGAGTCCGGATTTACATGAATAACCCAGAATTAATTATAAGTGAATTCTCTTTTACTTTCAAAGATACAGCAGTTTCGACATTAAGTTACATAAGATCTTGGTTCTATTAAACTGCTTTCTATAAAATAATGGAAGCCACTCTCTAGGAGTTGGCAGCACGGACACTAACAAGTGATGGGAATCTCATGACACTATGACATGACCCAGTCTGTCAGTGAACAGCCCACCTGTGTCTCCATATGCATCCTTGCAATTGTTCTCCATCCACCCACTATTGCCCAAGAACAGTGTCAGCACAGACTGATCCACTTTCTCACATTTCTAATTGAATATTGTGAGTATCTGAAGAACATTTATATATCCCCGTTAAACTTTCACATTTATATTGTAAATATTAATGGCCATTAATTGTGCAAACTAGTGGCTCACTGTTACATTTCCATATAGCCATACATCATGCCTGATCATATTCATCCTTTTTTCTTATAGATTTTTTCATTTTATGGGAAGTTTTACTAGCTCTTACAATTTTTTTTCATAATTTGTTGTTTACTGATTTTCCATTATGTTGGACACTGTCTTGGATAAAGCCCAAGTCAATATATAAAGCTTAGGATCTTAGGTTTAATTTTCTCTTTTATTATATACTCTACTTTCTTTCTTTTCTCTGTTTCTTTCTCATTCTATCTCTTCTCTTTCCTGTTGTCCTTCCCTTGCTCCTCCTTCTGTGACTTGTGCTTGATCCTTCAGTCTGTTATGGTCTTGAACTTTATGTCTACTACTACTATCAGTGTATTTTTATATTGTTTCCTATACTGTATGTATTTGCCCTTCTCTCTGTTTTCTTTTTCAGTTACCAGTCCTGTATTTTGATTTGTTTTCTTTGTCTTTATCTTTATCCTATGTAACTTTTTTCTCCAAGACAGGTTTTCATCATTAATCATAGGCTTTTCATAAACATATAACCACCTTCTCTATTATGCTTCAATAACTGGCAATTCTGTGCAGCAAGAATAGCCAGACCAGGTTGTTAAACCTGGAGTCTGAAACGTCAGACCTAAGAGGAACAGGGTTTAGCTTTTTATGCATATTCAGTTTCCATTTTCCTGCCGATCACACTGGATTTTAAAGTTCTGTGAAAGAATATTACAGATTTTCCTGTTACCATTGCACCTGGCTTTCAGCAGAGCCGATTCTTTAAAAAGAGGAATAATGAAGTTTCAGTGAGACTCTAAGTGTGAAATTAACCCAAATAGAAAAGGTTTGCATTCTGAAGAAGCCCAGGGGAATAAGAAGCATTAAATTCAAAGGCAGAATTGACCTGCAGCACAGTGTTTGGATGCTGAGATACTCAATCTAGAATTGGTGGTGTCAAAACCCAGTAGTTTTTTGCATTGAAAGGTACTTTCAGTAAATTCCTGACTAATTGAATAGACCTACTTGAGGTCCTCATTAAAATACTTGGTCTAGAAATGCATATGAATCACCATAGACATTGATTCATTAAAAATATGTAACGTGTAATGCATAGCTAGTGCTCAGTGTGTTACTGGCATGAGAATTGTGCTGGGCATTTTTACAAGTTTTAGAACATTTTAATTTTAAGGTAATGTCAGTCTTATAAATGAGTTGCAAAAATAGTATTCAGAATTCTCATATACCTGCAGTTCTCCACTGAGGCTGATTTTGTGCCTTCATCCTCAAATATTTGGCAAGGTTAGATTTGCAGCTGAGAAAAAGGCCAAGCATTCTGTTAAGCCTCCAGCACAGCAAAGGGGCCAGCTCAACCCAGATCGTCAACAGTGCTGGAGTTTAGAAACTCTTTCTTCCTGATTTCTGAAAGCTAACTTCTTATATAACCACAGCACAATGATAAAAAGCATCAGCACAATGCACATAAGCACAATGATAAAACATTGATACATTATAATTTTCTAACCTATAATTTTCCCACTAATCCTGCTAAAATCATTTTTCTGTTCTAGGATTCAACTCAGAATCTTTCATTTAGTTGAAACAGCTCTGTGGTCTTTATTCCAAATGGTTTTCAGTTGTTTTTTATGACCTTGACACTTTTAAAGAGCGCTAAACAGAGATGTGGTAGAATTTCCCTCAATGCTGTAGAATACAAGGAACAATAAAAAATATAGTGAATATTCAAAAAATATTTATTACATTAAAAGACACATTGCCAGTAACTTTCCTCCAAGCATCCCCTTCTCATTTCAAACACACTTATCCTACTATTTGTGCCATTTCTGAAGCAGCTCTGGAAGTCCTTTTTCATAAGTACCTTTAAAGAAGTTTAATAAAAATATAGTAATTGTCACTGCTGAGTGTCATTGAATAGAAAAGCAAGCAGAGAAAAATATTACAGTGTGTCTTCATTCACCTCCTTCATCAGATTTGGCACTCAACAACTGGCTCTCTCCCAAAGTCAAAATGAATGCTTGAAGCCCTCTCTATCTTGGGAAATTTAAGGAAAGAAATTTTATATTCAGGTGATACAAACCTTGCCAAATATCTTTGAGGATGAAGGCACAAAATCACCCTCACTGAAGACTGTTGGTTACAGTAGAAAGAAACTTAAGCTACAAACTGGATACAATGGAGACAGAGTGTCTTCTTTTATTCTGTAAAATGATAAGAAATATTTTAAGATTTAGAATCATATGTTCTCTACAGTAAGAATTCAAATTTATTGTTATAAAACAAAATAAATTGACCACAGACTTTGAATAAGTATATGTAACTGTGTTCCAACAAAATCTTATCCATAGATACTGAACGCTGAATCTCATGTACATTTATGTAAACTATCTAAATATTTTTCTTCTATTGACCCTTTTACAGCCTCTTAAAATGTTAAAAAAAATGGCATACAGGTCATACATGTACAGACCACTGGTATTATTTTGTGTGTGACCCTCACTATTCCAATCTATAACCTAAAATGGGGTGAAACTTTATATCAATGAATGAAAGCATCTACAGGTTTTTAGACTAAATTTCTGATTTCTATAGCTTTTTTTTTGAAAATAAAGAAACTAGACAAGTAGAATTCTTGAAACAATATGAATATCCAGCCAGTACTTTTTTTAACATAAATTTACTTGGACAACATCAGCTTGGAGCACATAGGCTCAGGGAATAGTTTAAGCTATGATACGCATTTTCTTTGCTATGGTATGTTTTGTGGACTGAACTGTGCCCATCCAAAACTCATCTGTTGAAGTCCTGGCTCCAGTGTCTCATGATGTGGCTGAATTTAAAGATAGGGCTGTGGAAGAGGTGAATAACTTAAGGAGGTCATAAGGGTCAAGCTTTAATAAATCTAACAGGTGTCTATATGAAGTGAAAATACTAGCACATCTCCACAAACACCAGGGTGGACCCAAAGAGAGGAACAGAGGGACTACCTGTGACACCAAAAGAGCAGCCTCAGAAAGCCACCTTACTGACACTTTAATCCCAAACTTTCAGCTTCAAGAACAATGAGAAAAGAAAATTCTTGTTTGAGATACTTAGTCTGTAGTTGTTTTGTTACGCATCCCTAACAAACCAATCTCATCCCTTTCCTTCTCAAACCCTTTCCTAGATCTTCTCTTTATGTTTTAAATTTATTTATGTGTTTTTGTACTGGGGATCAAACTCACAACCTTGCGCTTGCCAGGCAGGCACTTATGCCCCTGAGCTATATCCCTGGCCTAGATCTTCTCTGTAGGTGCAGGTAGCCAAAGCACTTATGACCCTATCTTTTATTTCTCTGAATTTTATTTTCTGAGGACAGTTACCTAGGGTATATGCAGAGTGTGCCTCTCCCCGACTTTTGCTAAAATCCACGCCAATATGAAGTCACGAGACTCCCAAGCATACATTGTTTCCTGTATCATTAAAAGGCAAAGGTGCTGGGAAATGAAAGGCGCTGACTCACTATAAACTCTCATTTCCTCACTCATCTGCATAGCATGAAGTTAGACAAGCTTGGTAGCTGCCAACTTAGACATTTTCCATGGCTTAGGATGCTAAGGTCTTTTGGTGACAGCAGGGAGAAAAGGGCAGGAGGACAGTGACAATAGCAGCAAGAAGAATAAGACCTGTATTATTAATTTCTTTATGTTTCAGGCACAATGAGTGGTAAGAAATTTACTTGTGCTGTATCAATAAATTGTCCTAATGTCCATTACAGGTAAGTATTGTCATTATGCTCACTAATTCACAAACTGAACCTTAAGGTTAACTAATTTATCTGAGTTCATATCACCAGTAAGTAAGAGGAAGATCCATAGATAACATGTGAGCTTGGGTTTTAGTGATAAAGGCATGGTCAATGATATACAGTTGTCAGAAAAGTTTTGAAGGAGAGATACGTATTCTGCATCTCTCTTCTGCATCTATGAATGGAGAGAAGATGGCCAGCAATCCCTGGAAGTGTCACAGAACAGAGGAAGACCAACCTGAAAGAGAAGATAGCTCTTACCAAGACACGAAGGCCTACGCCTGTGAACAATAAGAACTTGTGGCTGGTGAATGGAGAGAAAGACACGGTCTGAAATGCACCGCATAGCAGCAATGTGTGATTTTATCCCTATCTTTCAGTTTCCTGATACTATCTTATATTTTGTATATTGGAGAACAGACAAGAAAAGATGGTGGATGTCACTTTTTGCCTGACTCTCAATATTGAGTTTCATTTTATAAGCCACAGGGATCCCTTAAAATACTCGAGCTTGGAAAATCTCATGGTCTGATTCAGATTTAACTATGTTTACTTATTCTGACGGAGCAGAGAATAGCCTGAAACAAGTGAGACCAGTTTCATTTTCACACATTAGGAGTAAGATCAGTTTAATGTTGGTAGAGAATACTTAAATATATCCAATAATGTTCTGTTAATACTGTGATCCTTTGAAATATGCTGGACTGGGTAATAAGTGGGCTAAAGTAACTCACTGGCGTCAGAAATTAGCATAAAGGAACAGTGTTTGACCCCAGGCTTAGGAGGAAAATAGGCAGCTCCACAATTTCATTTCTACACACTAACTAGCTTGATAAATATAGCCTATCCCTTCTAAAACTGCAAGAGAAAGTTATGTAACTTCTAAACGCAAAAAGCAATTGTCTCGGTAGAATTATGGGTTGTTTTAATGCTTGAAATTTCAACAGTTCTCACTTTCCCATTTCAAAACCGTTATACAAATCAAATCACTTCTTATTTTTGTACTTTAATTCTGATAATTAGTCCTCTCAATATCCTTCTTCCCTGAGGAGACCTCTGTGGAATTGGTTTGCTCCTTCAAAATTAAAACCACTAAAATCTAGCTCCAAGTGATCAATCAGATAATACAGTTCTCTTCTGGAAAGAAATGAGCGAATGGTCCAAAATTGACAAAAAAATACTGCAATTATAGATGAGTCTTTATGTAGTGGAACAAGAGAGGGACCTTCTGCTCGTCCCATAAATGACTACCACTCTCCAGGCGCCAGTAACCTCAGCGCCCAGCGAGCGGCTCCACCGCTGGGCAGCCTCGCCAGAGGTCTTCTTTTCCCTGGGATTCGCTTGAGTGGCTCGTTGCTTTCCCATTCAGGAGGTTTCTGTGAAATCATAAGGAAGGTCTGTGCCAGCGCCATACTGTGCGACTGCACACAAAACTGAACTGCATAGCAAACCACAGGAAACCGACGCGATGTCAGGAATCCCAGAGGCCCTGGAAGCTGCTATGACCTGGGGGAAAGAAATGGAGGCACCGTGCAGGGCGATGCGGCCCAGCTTGTCCTCATAACGTGCAAAAGCTGCCCCAGGATGTGTTAGCAACACCAGGGAAAGTTTCATTGACACACAGACATACAATTTCGAGATTAGGAGCTTAAACTCTGGAATTTCATCGCGGGCTATCAATCCTGGCACTAGCACTGTTGGTCCTTAGAAAAAATATGAACTACACAAACATCGCATTTTTCCCCCGTACACTAAAGATGCCCAAGATGTTAATGTTAGGAGTCCCCAGGGGGTCAGGTAATGGCCAAATATGATAAAGGCCTTAACACAGGGACTGTGAGATATTAAAACTTCAGGAAATACAAAGCTTTATTAGTGTTTTACAGTATTTATCACTGGAAATTTTTATTGCCTTCATCAAAAGTATCTGATTCTTCTCTTTTTTAAATGACTGCAGCTACATCGAGGTATAGGTCATGAGTTATGAAATTTGATCTCCAAAACTATATAATCCAGTGATATTTGGAATATTTAAAAGGTTGTGCGACCATCAGTACCACGTAAATTTAGAATATTTTAATCAACCCCTTACACACTCACTCACACACACACACACACACAACTGTTAGTTTGGACTCTCTATTTTTACCTTATGAATATTAGCACCAGCCCTAACCATTGCTAATCTGTTTTCTATATGTAAATTAGGTAACGCACTTTCGCAAATTGCCTGCTAAGTGACCATTGTCATTGTTTTAAAAATACATCTGCTAACTCTATATTTAATCCAATATTAATTCCTTCCACTTGATGTAGAATAGTGGTTTGTATATTTCTGTATTTTAGGTACCTAGATATGGGAGACTGGTATCAAAGCTCAGCTATTCAGCATTATAGTTCCACACTTTAGTTTTTATGGGGATATAAAATTCACCGTATTAATTCACCATTCATTTCTTTTATGATATGCATAAGATAATGCAATCATCTCTATTATATACAGTAATTCCAGAACATTTTTATGACACCAAGAAGAAGTCCAAACCCATTAACATTCACTGACCATTACCCACACACCAGTACTCTGGCAACTGAGTATATTTCCCATGGCAATGTATTTGTCTGTTCTAGATATTTTACAGAAATAAAATCATACAAATTGTGTATTTTTATATTTGAATTGTTTTACTTGGCATGCTGGTTGCAAGATCCATTTTTGTAGCATAAATCAACACCTCATTCTTTTTCATGGCTACATAATATTCTATTATATATAACATTTTATTTACCATTTATTATTTGATAAATATTTGGGTTATTTCCATTTTTGACCATTATTAAGAATTCTACTATTAACACTCGTGTCCAAACTTTGGTAGACATATATTTAATAGTGTCTTGGTTATGAACCAAGGAACTGAACTACTGGTGTGTATAATTCTATGCTTGAGATGATGACAGTTATCGACATAACTGTAACTCTTTAAATTATCTTCACACCCTCACTACCAGCACTTACTATTGTGTAATTAAAAATATATTTTCATCTTGATAGTGTATGATAAAGTTTATCTTTTGTCATAGGTGGTGCTACATATCTGTAATGCCAAAGTTCTGAGCAGCGGAAAGAGGAGGATTACAAGTTTGGGCCCAGCTTGGACCATTTAGTGACTTAGGAAACCCTATGCCAAGATGGGAAAAATAGAAAAAGCCTTCTGATGTAGCTTGGGGTGAAGGCCTTGGATTCAAATTCCAGTACTGAAAAAGTGAAAGTGGAAACTTCTTTGTGTTTTGATTTGAAGTTCCCTAAACACTCACACATCGAGTGTTTTTCATGTGGCAATGTGACATTTGTAAATTGTCTTTGAAGAAATATTTATTTTGAATTATCTTATTTTGATTTGTAAAAAGTTTGGTATTGTTTTACGCATTTTTCTTTTTAGATAAAGTTAGACTATATTAGTTAGTTAAATTTCCATTTCTTCACACATCTTCTCATAATTTGTTTTAATTTGTTCTAAATTCTAGATGTAATTTTTTAGTAGGTATATGATTTGTAAGTATTTTATCTCATTTTATCTGTTATCATTTCAGTTTCTTAATGCTGCCCTGTCATGCACTTTTTAAAAAATTTTGATGAAATGTAATTTATTTGTTCTATTTTGCCACTTGTACTTTAACTGTCATATCAAATAAACCATTTTCAAATGAAAATGACCAATATTTCCTGGTAACTGTTTCGTAGTTTTAAGTCTCTGATGGATCTTTGAGATATGTCCTAGAGGTAGCATACCGTAGATGTCCAATTTTATGTTTTTGTATGTGGACATCCGATAGCCTCAGGCCTATTTGTTCAAAAGAACACGACTTCCCTATTAATGATCTTGGCACAATTGTCAACATCAGTTCATGCAAATGCTTAGTTTGGGGCTGCCAGTTCCACTTACTGATACATATTTTCCTTTATGTCAGTGCCACAGAGTACTGATTAGTGTAACTTTCTTATAATTATGGAAATTAGGAATTGTGAGTTCTCCACCTTTGCTCTTCTTTTTTCATTATTGGTCTTGTTACTTATTTCATTCCTCTCATACATGATTTTATTTTATGTATTCGTTTTTTATTTTTTATTTTTTTATTTTTTCTGGGGATCGAACTCACAACCTTGTGCTTACCAGGCAGGCACTTGTGCCGCTGAGCTAAATCCCCAGAACTCATAGAGGATTTTAGAATCAGCTTGTCAACTGTATAAACAATTATATTGGAATGTTACCAGAATGTGTGGAAGATACACATCAATATGGGAATTGTATTATGTTGACCATAAGTTTTCCGATGTATAAACCAGAGCTCTCTTTCATGTATGTTTCTTTTCTTTTTTGAGGAATGCATCATTGCTTTCAGAATATAAATCTTGAACCATTTGATGGGCGTAGTGAGCACATCTGTAATCCCAGCATTCAGGAGGCAGGAAGATTGCTATAAGTTCGAGGACAGCTTGGGCTACATAGTAAGTACAAGGCCAGCCTGGAATACATAGCAAGAACCTGTCTCTTCAAAAAATCTGTTACTTTTTTTGCTAACTTTATTTAAGTTTTTTATTGTTCAATGTTTGGTGACTTTTTAAATAATTTAGATGATTTTGTCGGATCTATGTTTAGATTTTTATTTTTAGATTGTTCACTGCTAGTATATGTATTTCCACAGGTTTTTTTAGTGTATTGAATTTGTGTCCAATGATATTGATCTAGTTTATTGGTTCTCTTTTTTTAATTCTTGGGATTTTTACATACTACGTGCTATCATTTACAAATAGTGATGAAATTAGAAGAGAAGGTCAGTGGTAGAGAACATGTTCAGTACTGAAAAATAATAATAATCTAAACTAAAGACACTTAGTTCTGTTTTTTTTTTAATTTGGGTGAAGTAAATTGTTTTTCTTTCCTAATTGCTTGTGTTAAAAGCTTCAGTACAAGGTGCAAAGTAAGTGGTAAAAGCTTGCTGTCTTTTTCATTATCTTTGGAAGATAGCATTTAGTGTTTCACTGTTACTATGTTAGCTCTGGATTTTTTTTATTAATGCTCTCTGTGAAGTTGAAAGTGTTTTCTGATACTCATGTCTTTGAGTATTTTTTTAAGAAGGAAGTTTCTTGTCTATTCTGAAATATTTTTTCAGGTTCTAATGAGATGATTGCATTTTATACATTATTAGTAGCATTTATTGATTGATTTCACAGCATTAAAGAATCCTCATTCTTGAGATAAAGCACATGTTATGATTTATCATTTATTTTATATTTTATATTTCTTGGCTTTGGGTTATTCATATATTGCTTTTCTCTCATTGCTGAGACAAAATACCTGATGCCCAAAATTAAGAAAAGACAGGTTTATTTAGCTTTCTGTTTGTGGAGGTTTCAGTCTGCACTCAGTTGACTTTGAGGCAGGGTAGTGTGGCGAGGGCAACATTTCAAGGGGGCAGAAGAGAAGACAGCAAAACAGCAAGAACCAAAAAGGGGAGAGCAAGCCTCTTTTCTCCCCTTATATTGTAAGCAGGCTACCTGCCCTAGTGCAGGTGTAGCACTCACACCATCTCCATGCCCTCCTCTTACAAGGTAGGAGGAGGCTTACAAAGTGAGGACCCTGGCCCCCTGCTGAGTTGCTTAGTTAAACTTCTAAACTTTTCAAGTTGACACAGTGTATCGACCATTATATTGCTGATTTTCTTTTAACCAATATCTATATGGTATACTGAGCTCTAGTTTTCTTGTGATTTAATCTAGTTAAGGTGTCAAAGTAACACTGAACCCCTAGTATGAGTTGAGAACCATCACCCTACCCAACTACCATTTTTTTTGAAGGATTTGCATAGAACTGGTATTCATTTTTTCTTCAAACGTTTGAACGAGTCAGTGAAGTCAGCTGGTACTATTATGGGGTTCATCTGTACAGTGGTGTCCTTGATGTTAATTCACACGCATCTGAAGCTCTGTTCATTTTCTTCATTCATTTTTTTTCTAGATGTAGAAATTTGCAAGAAGGTATCTTTTTAATTTCAAATTCTTCATATATCATCTAATATTGTTTAAAAAGCTGGACATTTAAAATAGCAAATATAAAAACTGGGAAATGTGGCACACTGTCAGATGTTTTCTACTTTTACTGTCTAATCATTGCTGCATCTCATGCCATTTGTTTCTTTGTTGATATTCCTTGACTATTTCTGTACTGTCTGCGTTTCTTGCCATGTATGACCTTAGAAGTCTCTGCTTCATTCCCTTAGTCCCCCTCTAATAATTATGCAGAGACTTCTATAAATGCCTTGAACCCTTTGTGGATGACTGTGTGTGTGTTTTGGAATATCTTTAACCCTGGAAGATTACAAGTCTACTTTAGCCTTCATTTCATCTGTGCAGGCACCCAAGGTCAGGAGATACCAGAAATCAAGATCTTCTCAGGGCATGTGCAGGCTTATACATAAGCATAGTCTTCTAGATCTTTAGAATCATGACAGATGTCATGATCCTTTGTAACTGTTTTGTTCTGACCCTCATTTCTCCAGCTGGTGTTGCCACCTCAGGAAGCTGCAGTGTTAAACCACTGTCAATAATCCGCTCTATATCGGTCAAATAATGTCAAGTCCTGCAAGTGGGGCTTTTCCACAAAACTGACAGAAAGGCAAACAGTGATAATTCTCTGGCAGAGTAGCTCTTTGAGGAATTCCAAAAACCATTCTGGCCACCCAGTGTTTATCAGTGTGCTGGTTTTCATAGGTACAATGGTTATGGGACTGCTGATTTTATAGGCTACTACCAAGTTCTTTTAGTTACTTATCTTGTTCTGAGACAAAGTACCCTACTCCCAAAGTTGAAGGAGAGAAGGTGTATTTCAGCTCACAGTTTGCAGAGATTTCAGTTCACATGTGGCTGACTCAAAGGCAGGGTGTCACGGCAGAGGGACACTGCAAAAGAGAAAAGTCCATGGCAAAGCAGGGCAGGCAGAGGCAGCAAATAGGGAAGCAGCAAATGATGGCAGCAGTCTTCTTTCTATCCCTTGCATTTCATCCAGGTTACCCGCCCAGAGACCAGGTAGCACTCATAGCTAGGGTGGGGCACCTGTAATCCCAGCATCACACCATTAATGCCAGCATCAAGCCTTAATCCCAGCCTTAATCACACACGCTAGATGCAGCCAACCTTGAAAAGCCGCACACATGCCCATGTGAGGCTTTGGGGGTTTATCCGGATATAAGTTGTATAAAGTGCTAAAGAAAAATTAATGGGAACAGGGTATGCTCATGACCACAAAACTTGCTGTTCTCACCCAGATTCAATTGCTTTTCATAACTCACACTACCAGCCCATTTCAAACTTTTCGTTAGTTTCTGCATTTGTGAAAAAGTTGACTTTAACAATTTCTTGGCTGTGTTAGCATTTCTTTTAAGGGGAAATGAATTTTCAAAGGTCATTACCCCACTATTATGAAAGCACTGTTCTCCTGTGGTGGTTTTCTATTGCCTACATGGAATTAAAGTACTCGTGACAGATATTAAAACCATATTCTTCAGTGCAATTTTCAAATCTTAGTCCAATCTGGGTCCAAACTCAATTTTCAACTTCATGTATTTCAAAATTCCAAACTGAATGGTCAGCTTCCTGCCCTATGTAATCAATTATAAAAAAGGAGTTATGAAACTATGCATGACTAAGAGATACAGTGAGGGCCAGTGTCCTCTAGCCTATGAGTAAATGTTAATCCAAATCTCTTTGCATCCATAGAAAAAACTGTTTCTCTAGTTGGGAGCTGCCATTCTCTGCAGTAAAGAAGGCTGTGGTAGGAGAATATGAAACTTGAATTCCACATGGGGAATCCAGTGAGACTGTCTGAAAAGCAATTTTTTTTTTATTGGACTGAAAATGTAGCTCAGTAGTACAATCAATCAGTCCAAGTTCAAATCCCAGTTCTAAACAAAGAAAGAAAGAAAGAAAGAAAGAAAGAAAGAAAGAAAGAAAGAAAGAAAAAGGAAGAAAGAAAGAGAACAAACATTTCTCTACATTTCTAGGTTGGATATTTTGAGTCAAGTGGCTAGAGAAGAATGTTGCAAAGTATTCTGAAACTGACTTCATCAGAAAGGAAAGCAAATAATATTAGCACTAACACTGCTATATACATGGGATTTCTATTCTTTCTTACTCAGATATTTAATCATAAGCATGGAAAAGGATTTAAGTAGGCCTCATTCATTGATAGTAGAGTGCATAAGAAAAGGTGCAGACAAAGCTTTCCATAGAGTATTAAAATATGGACAATGCATAGGTGTGCAGTAAAGAACACATGTATCGTCTAAGTCATATTAATAGGGCCACATTCATGTCCTAAAATTTAGAGTACATCTAGATGTGATGGTGATGATAATGAAGGTGTTGATAATAATGAGATTACAGATTTCCAGCTCATAAACCCTTATCTTGAGAAATATTCAATGGAGTGATTAATGCATCAACTTTGAAATCATTAAAGGACTGAATGTAATGAAACACCTGAAATAGCAAACTTGTGAGGAAGAAAGTTTCACTGGCTCATGGTTTTAGAGGACTCAGTTCATGGTCTTTTGTACCCATTTATTGGGTCTGTTGTGAGGCAGTACTATGGAGGAGAGCACATGACTGAAGAAGCTGCTCTTCTCATGGTGGCTAGGAAGCAAAGAGCAAGAGAAAGAGACTGGTGTTCCATGATGACCTTGGAACTTCCTCCCCAGGCTCCACCTCTTAAAGTTTCCTCTATTACCCAAGTGCAGTATAGACTGCCAAACATACTTTTAGCACAGGGGTTTTGAGGGAACATTTACAATCCAAACTATAGTAAGCATTGTTTTAATATTTTAAATGAGTTATGCAAATCTTTTATCATAATATCCACCAGGTCTTGCCTATAATATGCCATATACTTTGGGGCAGGATGAACTGGAGATTTCACACTGCAGTTTCGTATGTCTTTACTCTGGCTAGTGTTTGAAAACCTTTTTAAATTATCAGAAATTGTGCTAGTGAGAGACTTACCTGAACTAGCAAAGATTACATAAAAGTAAACAATGTAAGACAAAAAATCTAGCAGAGAAATGGACTTTCAACTGTTACAAACTGCATGTGTTTTGGGTGACTAACTGTGTGCATCTGCATGCATGTGCTTTTCTTGTTTTAGATAGGATCTGTCAATTTTGGACACAAAATCTTTCACATGCTCAGATAAGAGAGAAATTTATAGTCTTTGTTAACCTAAAAGCTAGTAGAAGGAATCAAACTACCAGAATGCACACTATGTGAAAGCTGGAGCAGGGACTTGGAAGTGTCCAGTACACCAGACTTACACCTTTGATTGTTGGACTACTGGGGGCACAGCGGTTTTCAGAGAGAAGTCTGAGTGTCCTTGCAGAAGGGTATTGTGACAGTGAGGTCACAATCAGGGTTTATTTAAAATTTGGTCTAGAAATTCAGTCAACCTGTGGGTTATAAAACCATCTATCCATCATGTGTGTATCAAAAAGTTAGAAAATTGCATTTGTATTTAACTTGTACAGACATTTTCCCCTTCATTTCTTAAATGATAAGATGTAGCAACTATTTATACATCTGTTTTATATTAGATTTTAAGGGTAATCTAGAGATGAAAAAGTATGTGGGTGTATGTGTATGTATAATATTTAAATGCTACACCATTTTATGAAAGATTTTATGATGTGTAAATGGTCCCTTGTAGACACTGAGGTACACTTGTATTTTTTACTTTGGTAAAAAATTCTTCTTGCAGATTAACTGTTAAATATCAATCTTATACGTAACTAAATAGACCTGAGAAGCTGCCTGGGAAGTACTGAATGAGACACAATTTATTTCAGTAACTTAAGAGAAATTTATTTCAATAACTAAAGAGTAGAAGCTGGTGAATCACAGTTTCATCAAACTAGACTTTGAAACAGTAAGAAGTGGTGTCACTAGAGATTACCCTAAAAGGAAAATCTTCTATCAAGTTTTATTTATCCAACAAAATGTGCAAAAAATACAACATAGCTATAATAACAGTGCAAATTAAGCAATAATATGCAGGAGGAATTGCTTTGGACAGTAGGTACCTTGTGTATGTGTGGGTACAGTGGGATTGAGGTAAGGAAACGGAGCTTTCAAAAAGCCAATGAGAATAGTGCAATGTGAATAATCCCAGAAGAAAGTGAAATACACATAGACAGAGGTATGTGGGAGAAGAGGTCTTGTGAGAGAAAAAGAATTCTCACAGAAAAAGGATTGAAAGAATCACTGTCAGGCAGTGCCAATTAATACATAAGACATTTAGGAGTCAGAGGAATACATGAAATAAAGTACACCTGATGGTGATAAATAGCTTAGAAAACAAAGCATACATATCATTTGTTAAAACCAGAGAGAATGTCAAGAATAGATAATCGGTAGGGTTTTAAAAAATCTTCACCTAAATTTCTTTACTGAAAATGAGGAGAACCTGGAGTTGTAGATTCTTTCAAGTCTTTTAGGCCTTATTTTTCTGTTCATAAAATGTGCGAGAAGTTTACCTCCAGGTTTATAATTTTAAGAGCCTTGGAAACAGATAATAATAATGCCTATACAACATCACAGACACAATTAATGACACTGAATTCTAAAATGAAAATGATTGAAACTGCAAACTTTATGTTCTATTGCAATTTTAAAATCATCTAAAATGTCTGTGTTTAAAATGTGGGGAACAAATTTGAGCCAAAGGACAAACAAGATGCAGGATTCACATGTAGTCCTGATGAACACCATGAAGTAGACACGCAGGGACCCCAAATTTTGAAAGACGTTCTGTGAGGAGGTAGGGAATTTTGTCCTCTTATAAATCAATTAAAATGCATTTATTCTTAAGTTCTTGCCCCTTTAAATCCTCATTGCTCAGTTCTGATGTTTAAATAAGCTTTACTTTTCATTTTGATAAAAATTGTCTTTTTTCAACTATGCACAAAAAATTCCATTAACAGAAATATTAACAATCTTTTATTATAGCAGTGCAATTATGCCATATATAGCAACAATTATAGTACATGCATTAAAATATTCATCATTGTCTGAAATTTCTGGCAGCAAAAACAATTAAAATATTTTACCATCAAAGTGGTGGCTATTCCACTCTTTGTCACATTGCCCATTAAATAGGTGGATTTTGATATTCAAGATTTAAAAAACCCTACAGAGCACGAATTTTAAGACAGTTTTCAAAATGGTCTGTAAATTTAAAACATCTATTTTGTGGACTTTGTGTCAGCTTCGTTATTCTTTTAGCAAACTCCTATTGCAAGTAAAAAGAAGTCTTTGATATTTAAGTCTCATAACAAAAGATCTGCAAAGACAAGTATAATAAGAAGAAAAATATATCAGAATTAAAGTACCTTTGACAATGTTCTAATTGCATAGGACAATTGAACATGTTTGTCCAGAAAGAATGAATTCCAACGACTCAGATTTAGACATTTTGAATTATAAAAAATGTCTACTAACTCACTAATCAGTTAAAATGGAACTGTATTGAATTATTACTACAATGATAATTTCAATAATTGAACCCTGAAGACAGAAGCAGGGTAATATGGAACTAGAATAACTTTGATATTTTATATCTCCATGATATGGAAATCTCCAAATGCCTAGAAGTTTTAGCACTTGCTTTGGCCAAAATAATAACCAAAGTTGTAAAATAATTTTATTTTATACAAAAATTCCCTTTGCAACATTTTCTCCAGAAGATTTCTTTTCAACAGCACCTATCTGTTCAGTGTTGTTTATGTAACATTATTACGAGTACACTATGCATTATGCATTGGGCTTCAGAATATATTTATAAAGATAATAGAATATATTGAAATGATAATGTGGCGATAAAGGGGGAAAATAGGTTTGAATTCCTACAGACCTACTTGTATAACATACTAATTCCATAATGTAGTAAAATCTTTGAATTATTACTTAACATAATTTCATTAATAAAAGTACATACAATTTATCTCATATGGATATTATCACAGTTAAGCAGCATAGTGGATACAACAGACTTTGCATAGATCCTATATCAAAATATATGTGTGCATTGATGTAGCCTATTACTTTTTTCTGGGCCTAAATTTTTGTTGGTGAGAACAGTTAAAATTATGTGCACATACACACGTTTATGTATACTGAATAACTGAACTTATATTACCTTTCATTTACTTCAAGTGCATTGTTCATTTATTAAATTATGCAGCTAATATTTCTTGAACTTTATCTGCATAATAGATGAAAGTCTACTGAGTACAAAAATATCATGAAGAAAGGAAATATTCCCTATTCTTAAGGGTTTATGAGATAGGAGACAATAAACTAGAAAATTGATGAATAATTGTAGCACATACTTTTAGTGTTTGTCTTAAGCGAGAAATTTATTGTGATAATCAATGTCCTCTCACTGATTCAATCTTCAGGATGACTCCATGCAATTATTTTCGTATAAATTTATTTATTATTTTCTTTCCCACTTTATATTTAAGGAAGCTCACAAAGAGAAGTACCAATAAATTGCCCACCTTAGTATTTGACATAGTTGACATGAAAATCTAGGCCGACTGTCTCTCAAAAGCTGTCTTTTATTTCTGCTTCTTTAAACGTGACACGAAATTCATGTTGGGCATTTAGCTGAGCAAACAGTTAGAAAAACTAGACTGCTGTCAATCATGCATGGAAAGCAACTGGAAGCTATTGAAAGTATAATCAGAGACTATCAGAAGTTTTTAAATAAGAGAGTGATGAAAATATCATTATGCTTTATAAATTCAATCTGTTATGCTGTAAGGAAGGAGTCTAACTGAGCTGATAAGGATCTCTGAAAATGAGGCAGAATTTAATTTTTAGAAGTTTTAATAGAAAATGGTGATAGGTTGGGGAAATTAGTAGTATTAGAGAGTGAAAATTTGGTATAGATTCCCTTTGGATGCTTAAAAAACTTAGAAGGGGCTGACTGTTAAAATTGAGAACATGGGAGAAGGAAAGAGTTTTAAGAATTGTGGAGTTCTCATGAGTATCTAAAACCCATACGCGTAAAATAAACGTAGTTCAGTGAAAAATTGTTGATTGGTGACAAAAACTTGCATCCTATCACCATACATTAGCAATAAGTAGTTTAAAGACATGAACAAATGTAAGCAAGACAAAGAAGAACATTTAGGACCAAAGTCTGAGGTTTTTTTAAGAATTTAAAAATCAAGACAATGAGAGGTAGAAAGCAAAGGAAACTGGGAAAAGAGCTACTAGAAAGTTCATATGAAAACAAAGAGGTAGAGACCAGAATTGATTGTAGCAAGTCACCTTGACAGGCAGGTATTACTACAATTATAATCAGCCACACATTCTAGATAGGCCAGGTAGGCCACAGGCCACACATGCTTCCCCCAGTATCATGCTTAGGAGAGATAATTCACAGTGATATCACTGTGTTTTATACTGTGCTGTCATGTATAGAACCTTCTTAACAACTGGACATCCTTTACTACTAATAGTGCTCTAGTCAAAGCTTATGCAAATGTGAATAAGAGAATTATTTTCCCCAGATTTACACAAAAGGCTTC
The DNA here is from genome assembly GCA_004363535.1 of Dasyprocta punctata. NCBI lineage: Eukaryota > Metazoa > Chordata > Mammalia > Rodentia > Dasyproctidae > Dasyprocta > Dasyprocta punctata. Next base: position 490 of record RJWM01012792.1, on the reverse strand, counting down.
ATATTTACCTTGAATCCTAAAAAAATAATTAGGAGTTCTTCTTAGGGACAGAAACGGCAGAGAGAAGTGGCAGGCCTGATAGCACTCAGCAGGGGCACGGTAAGGAGAATCAGCACAGAAAGCAGTGCGCAGTCTCATGGTTTCGAGGATGTACACACATGCACTTGGGGTGTGTGTGTGTGTGTGTGTGTGTGTGTGTGTGTGTTTTCCTCGGAGGGAAGACTCATTTTCTGGGGTATGTAATGTATTGGAGCAGAAAGGCAGTAGATAGAAACATGATTTGAAAGAAACATTATACAAGATTTTATAGGTTTTACATCAGGCAAATGAGTTTGCCCCTTAAACTATAGGCACAATAAGGAAACTGAAGGTTTGGAAACCACAGTAGCATTCAACTCATCCTTAAGAAAATAATGTCAACTGCTGGAAAAGGTGTGTGATTATCATTGTCTCAGCATGTGCTCTTGAGAGAAAGCCCCGGCCCACTCCT
>RJWM01012791.1:22235-55908 GCA_004363535.1 Dasyprocta punctata | reverse complement strand
CTATGAATAGTACTGATGTAGGGTCCATCTAAAATACTTAAGTTGCACTTCTTAAAAAAACAAGAATGGAGATCTTTATACCTATAAAAAATATCACACACATGCATTTTTACCAATTCTTTTCATGTTTATAACATTTTAAAATCATGTATGAAAAAGAGGTAATACAGTACCATAAATAAAAAATTGGCTTTCTACTTATGTTACTTTTCCCACTGTTCATTACTTCTGTATGCCCCAAGCCACTAAAGAGTGCCTTTTCATTTCAGTTTGGATGATTCCCTTGGGGAGTCCTTGTAGACAAGATCTACATGTGGCAAGCCTCGTTAGTGTTGTATGTCTTGAGATGTCACAATTTGTCTTCTTTTTGAAAAATAGTTTTACCAAATATAGTGTTGCAGTTTTACAGTTTTTTTTTTCTTTCAGCATTCTTTTTTATCTCAAGCCTTCTGGTTCCCATGATATCTGATGAGAAAGTGTTAATGTTATCAAGTATCCCTTCCAAGTTACTATTCATTTCTCTCATTCAACTTGCAAGATTCCCCATCTGTCCATCGGCAGTTTGATTATGTCACTGTGGATTGTTTTGTCAGATCTTACTTGGTATATCCTACTTGGTGAGATTTTTTGGAAGTGCAGATTGCTATCTACTATCAAATGTAGAAAGTTCTCACTCATTATTTCTTCATTTATTCTCCCCGGTCCTTAGCCTTTCCCCTCCACCTCTAACACTCCTATTAGCCTTGTCTTTCTACATCTGAGTAATGTGCATTGTTCCCTTAGGATTGGTTTTTTTTCTCTTTCTCAAAAGTGGATAACTTCAAGTTGAGGTGGATAAAAGAAATAAAAGTTGAGTAAAAAGGAGATAAGAAAATTGAGATTTTGTAAATTGTAGTTTTACAAAAAGCTGTGGCTTCAGGACACGAGTTATTCAAGTCTTTTTTCTTTTCCAGGAAATTCACTCAAAAAAAATTCCTAAAGATCTTAAAGACACAGTAAGCTTACAAATTAGACTCTAAACCTCTCTTTTTCACCTATACATTGCATTTCCCCCATCCTCAAGAAGCCGCAATATTGATGAGCTTCACATCTCAACTTCAAACACATGTAGTTGGCTTGTACTGTAACCAAAAGACAATGAGAATGCACATCCTAGATCACCCATCTGGACGACAGCACCTTAAATGTACCCAACTCTAGCTCTTAATGTGTCTGTCTCATTTTCTCTGTGCACACACAGTCCCACTTTTGGACATGTCCTAAAATTTCTAATAAATCTTTCTCATGTCTCTTTTACTAATAGCAAACCTGCAAACTCATTGCAGAGGAAGAGTGGGATAGGTTCCTCAGGGGAAGCCAACCCCATGGCAAACTGACCATCTTTAAGTATGAGGATTCTCTTTTTTTAATGCTGCAATGTACTGTTAAATCTCTACTCTTGTTGTTGTTGTTGTTTTTCAATAACCTCCTCTGCCCATTCAGTTCTCAGCCTTGGCTGCGTTCTGGGCTCTGTGGAATTCAGGCAAGTCCTTTGCATGAGTCCTTTAAGAAGCCACCTGACTGTCAAAGCATTCAAGTGCTATTTTTTGATAACAGGGTGCAGCATCCGAAGCCCTCACTGGGAATGTGTATTGCCACTTAAAGATCATCCTTCAGCCAAAGATGATACGAAGATGGGGCAAAGAAAACTTAAAGCACCACCAAGTTCTCCTACCAAGTTTTAGTTACATTTCTCTTTGAAAAGTGTTTTCACTTATCAAATAAATTTTATGGGGTATTTGACTGGAGTATATCCATTATTGTTTTAAAATTTTCTACCTTGCTAGGTTATCCTTTTCATGGGTCTTGGCTATGCTTGCAACAAGTAACCCTGACGTATGACATGGTGTGTCCCCCCTGAGACAAATAGCAAATTTGTTTGATGCTCACTATTAAAGCAGTGATTCCCCAAACTCAGTGCTCCTCCACTGTGACACACACTGCTGCAAGGAGACGTCTATCTGCACCCACTGTGAGACCACTCATCCTTGTGAGACCAAATAGAAAGAGAGCCTGAAGCAACTGAGCAAGTGCTTAGGGTGTTTGCTGTGTCATTACCAATATAGTCCTGCGTCTCTGACCGAGAGGCCTGTGTTTTTACTGACACCATCAAGAGAACGATAAAATTGTTAGCTTGTAAAGAGAAAAATACAAGATCTGCCAAACCACTCTCTACTATAGAAAAAAATTATTTATTTTGGAAAATATAAGTTTCCCCAAATTGGTCTGAAATGAATGTTTTTGAAGGATATAATATATAGTCCTGTGTCGGAATCAAATATCACTTCTAATAAAATGCATAAATAAGCCGGGCGTGGTGGCGCACGCCTTTAATCCCAGCACTCGGGAGGCTGAGGTAGGCGGAGCATTGTGAGTTCGAGGCCAGCTTGGGCTACAACGCGGCGCAAGGCCGGCCTGAGCTACATAGTGCGACTCTGCCTCAAAAAAAAACCAGGGCCGGGAGTTTGGCTCAGTGGCTTAAGTGCCTGCCCTGGCAGGCGCGAGGCTGTGAGTTCAATCCCCGGTGCCGCAAAAAAAAATAAATAAATAAAATAAAATAAAATGCATAAACATGCTTCTGATATAATTTAATGAAATAAATATTCCTTCAGGAAATTAGTGTTTCACACTCAGGTAACTACAAATCTTTTAGAAGTCTAATAGCAGTTGGGCACAAATTTTTTGGTGTTGCAAGCAGGACAAAAGAAACGACAAACTTTTGAAAGTTTGTCTCAACAAGACAAACTTTATTTTTGCGGAAGGGTGCGTCACTAGACAGAGCAAACACACGGAGCAGGCAGTCTGCTCAGTTTTCATCTTTGAAGCTCAGTGGCCACTATGTCTCACTCTATTGGCGGGAGTGTGACAAGTCTATTGGGATCTTAGTTGTTAGGCAGTGTTGGTTCTGTGATCTGGAAAGCCCTTTGTTATAAAGTTTTACAGCAAGTTGTCTGGCATGTGGCCTTCTTTCTCAAGTTTTTAAAAATGGTGAAACATGCATGTGTATATTTTATAAAAAATATTGTACAAAAATAAGAACTTTTATTAAATTGAGTTATCTCCTTTAACAGAAAAAACTACTTTTTTTCCACATAGCATTGCAGATAGTAAAAGTGGTGTAATTATTAATTAGCCTATTGACCACATTAATAATCTTTAACCATATCCTTTTAAAATCTAATCTCCAATAAATCGTCTACAAAAATTATTTGGATTTGTTTCCTGAGGAGCTTTTCAGCTCATAATAACTTAAACTAAAGTTTTGACAGGTGCATACAATTATTTAACTTGAGGCATTAATTCACACTTCTTCATGACTTTTAGTTATGTCTATTATTCTTTTTTGTTAAGTCATGGGTTTATTCACCTTACAGTTGAGTCAATCCTTCTGATAGAGTAAATTTGGTTGGATGAAGAAAGGCTGAGGTCCTCAACTTATCTATTTCCCAGAGCCTTCTGAATGAAAGAAAGCAGGAATCAGAATCAGGGGAGTGAGCTGGGTAGATCTGAACCATTCCTATAATGAAACAGAGATTATAAACTAAAGTGGATTTGCTGTGAGAATGAGAGAAAGAAAAATGCAGAGAAAAGGAAGAGCCAAGCAACATTCAGCCCTTCACTCACCCATTAATTCATTTGGCAGATATTTCTGTACTGATTGCTACAGCCTAGTCATTAGTCTGGACACTAAGGATAAAGCTGTGAATCGAATACCCTTGACCATATAAATCTTGTATTCTAACTGAAGTAATAAGCACTCCACACTTTGACACGTAAGTCAGCAATGTCACCGCATGTTACAATTCTAACCAAAAAAGAAATAGCCAGTGTGCTGTGGGAGATTTACAGGGTGCTATGAACAGTTACTGTGGGTAGAAAGATCAGCAGAATCAGGGGATTTCTCTAAAGTTACTAATATTTGAACTGCAACTTGAAGGGTAACAATGAGTCAGGCTGGCCAAGATTTGGAGGAAGAACATTTCAGATGAATTGAAGAGTAAAACTAAATTTGGGGAAGGACTTCAAAACCCTGAAGGAGACCAGTGCTGTCACTGCACAAAGGAGTCATGAGTGCTGACTGAAAGGTCAGGTTCAAATCATGTAGAACGGTGTGGAACAGCCTGTCATTCGCATTTTATCCCACGAACAGTAGAAAGCCACTGAATCACTTCAAGCAAGTAGAGATAGCTTTTGATTCACACTGGAATACAGTCACTCTGCAAACCCATCAGATTGGTGCTCCTTTTCGGACTCTTGGGGAATCCTGTTGGAATGCAGACTGGAGTTCTTTAGATGGAGAAAACCTGATGACAGGTGCCTTGAGAGAAAAAGGGCCAGCGAAAACGGAGCAGGATAATACATTTCAAAATTTAAAAAATATATTTAACTATGGGAAATGATACCAATTCTATGTCAAGGGCTCTGATATTTTTCTCACCCTGTTTTATTTATTTTTTAAGAACAAAATATGTAACCTCACATGTTAATAGAACAAAAATAAAATACTGTAAAAACTTTCACATAAAATGGAAACTACTTATAAATAATAGCATGAAGAGTTGATAAATTATTGAGATACTGTTCAAATTACAGTTTGGTGAAAAGTATCTTCATTGAAATTTGGTATTCAGTGACATGTATTTTCCCTAATTCAAGCAACTGTATTTACAATAAAACTACAATGCAATGATGTTTATAAAGCATATTGAATAATCAGAAACGATATCAAAAAATGATGAATTTTTTTAAATTTATATAAAGATACTCTGAAGAGAGTCTTGGCATGTAAATATCTAAATATATTAAGGAGAAAGACTAGCATGTTAAGAAATGCTGGGTGTATGATAATCCCCTTTCATGAAAAATACAGTTGTATATTTGTGCTCCCATATTTTAAAATGATATTAGTAGTCATTGTTAGGCCACAGATTATGGAGTGTTCTATTTATAACTAAGTATTTATATCTTTTAACTCATCAAAATAAAAGCATAATTAAATGGTAAGAATTTAGTTTAATTTACAACACATAACAAGATTATTTTTTCAGACTCTGGATCCTGTTGGTATTTTTTATGAAAATAGCAATTGTCAAGGTCAGAACCCCTGGTTTCTATCCCTGGGTTCTAGTTCTTTAAGTCAATCATTAAGTAAAGCACACCATTCCTCTGTGTCTGAATTTTTTCATAAATTAAACGAGGGTCATACACGGAGTGTTTCCTAAAGCATCATTGATACAAGAGGGCAGATCAAGCAATATGGAGTTGAGCTTATCAAATGTTATACAAAAATGTTGCTTCAATTTGTATTGGGAAAAAAATATAACAAACATGTCAGACATCATTTCACAGATAGAATCAGTTAAAACAAGGGTAATTTTAATGTAGTTGTATTTAAAGTCAACTTAAAGTAGGTAAACAATAGTACCAATGACATAAAGTAGCACACAAATCCAGAACTATTATGAAGATCATCAGCAAATTCACAAATTGTATCCGCTAAGGGTCCAGCTTAGTGAAACTTGTTCCCTGGGTTCAGAGCCTGAGCCACAAAGGGTTTTGCCTTCTGAAGAGAAAAGTCCACACAGTGGGAGGGCTCTGTGGGCAAACAGGCCCAGGACCAGGATAATTGGTACTGAAGAATGAAGCAATAAAAAACAAAATTTAACTCCATATAAATTCAGATTCATCACACACAGGAGATGGTCTATCAGCTTTCCCTACATGGAGACAGAGAGTATAAAGAAAAGTCCCCCTAAAAGTAAGGAAAGTTCCTCTCTCGGCACGCAGGCTAGACCTGTGTCAAGCAGCCCAGCTGCAGGTTGTGGTGCGGGCCACAGGTGCTGGAGGAGCACAGTGCCGCAAAGCACAGAAGTACAAGGCCGAATCACCAAGCTGGGGGCCTGGGATGTTCAGAATGCTGGATAACTTGCTCCTCCCAAGCTGATCTTTAAAATTTTTGTCCATCTGTTCTTTCTGACCAGAGTGAATGGAGGTCAAAGACACAAGTCCTTTCCCAGGATTCTGTCGGAACCAATGGAAGTTGAGGAAGGTTCTCTTCTAAGTAGTGCAGTTCAGAATGACAAGTGTTCCCAACCGGACACTCAGGAACGAAGGACTCTGCTCCAACACATGCAGGCTGCTCAGCCCTGTTTAAAGGGAGAAACGCATAGTCATTCAGTGATGCTGACTACTTTTTGAAGTAGTAGACTGTTTTTTCACAGTCCCCACCAATGATCACAGAAGCTCTAATAACCCTTTTACAACTTTTAGGCTTATAAGGAAGATTAATTTAATGTGTTATTTATATTGACATCTCCAAGATCCACCAAACTCAGAGCATAGCTTCCAAGAGAAAATCATGAGTGAAACTCTCAAAAGTTTCTCCATTTTTCTATGCATTGCACTCACTGAGAGCACTGATCTGTGTCTGAGAGCCCTCAAACCTGAGCAAGCCAGATACCTTGGATCCCTGAGCCTCGCTGCAGGGAGCTGAGAATCTCCCCAGCCAACCAGAAACTAGATCCACTCCCTGTGCCAGATCTCACTGCCAGCTTCATTTCTGCAGAGGTGGCAAAGGAAGGACCAGGTCAGGACCAGAAGCAAGTGTACTGAAGAACGAAGCTATTGTATTGGCATAAAAAAAAAGCGCACACACACACACACACACACACACACACATGCACCACAGACACAGAAGAGCTAGGAAAGAACTTGTGCAACTGCAGCCATTCTGATTGTTAATAAAGAAACCAAAAACATATATTGGTGGAAAGGCAGCCTGTTCAACAAACAGTGCTGGCAAACTGTCCATACATGAACAGAAGATTGCAATTAGAACCCTCTCTTTCACTTATACAACAATTAATTAAAAATGGATTTAAGTCATTAATATAAGCCACAAAACTGAGACAGTATTACATGAAAATAGGAGAAATACTTTAATATTTTGGCATAGCCAAAGATCTCCTGTGTAGGACTCCAGTAGTTCTGGAAATAACAATAGGAATTGAAAAACTAGATTGCTTCAAATTGAAAAGTTTCTGCACAGTGAGGTAAGGAGACTAATAGAAAATCTTTGCCAGTAATTCATTTTACAGAGGATTAATATCCAGAACTAAAAACAAAACACCAATGGAAAAAGTAAACCATTCAAAACAGGCAAGTGAGCTGAACAGACAATTCTCAAACTAAAAAATATAAATGGTTTAAAAAATATAAGAAAAAATAAGAGAAAAATGTTCCACATTTTTAGACATTGAGGAAACACATAACAAATCAAATACACAAGCTTAAATGCCATATGATGTCTCTCATATGAGTAAGACAAGGTACAAATAAAGAGCAAGTAAAGGGTGGATAGAAGGAAACAGGGATAGATCTCTTGCAAATGGGAAGGGATCAAAGAACCAGCAGGCAAGAGGAGAGGGGACAGGAAGGAGAAGTAAGAAGAATTAAAGTGTGTCATACACAGGAACCTAATATTTTCAATGAATGGAAAACTTTGTATGTCATAAACTTGAGCTGAAAATAATAATAACAACAAGAATGAAAATGGAAAGGCAGGTATAGGAATGGAGAGAGGGAGGTAGGTGAGAAGGGGAAGAGGATTAAAAACACACCCAAGCTGTAATATAAACATGTGCCTCCTCCCCATGATGAATATAAACTTCATGTACTGCAAACATGTACTAATAAAATTATTAAAAATTTAAAGTACATACAGATTCAACCTTACCCCAATGTCTGTTTAAGAAAACAAAAAATAACATGCTGGTGAGAATGCAGGGGAAAGGAATCCTTATCCACTGGTGTGGAAATGTAAATTAGGACACCCATTGTGGAAATCAGCAAGAAGGTTTGTAAAAAAAATTAAAACGGAGCTAACATATTATCCAGGTACATCATTTCTTAATATATACTCTTTGGTACATACCCAAAGAAATCAATATCAACATATTATAAAGATATCAGTGTTTATGTTGGCACAATTCACAATGGGCATGTTACAGAATGAGTCTAGATTCCTGCCAATGGGTAAATGGATGGAGAAAATTTATATATATTGCTATATAATGAGTATTATTCAATGATAAAAACAAAATCATGCCCTTTGTAGAAAATGGATAAAACTCAAGGTCATAATGTTAAGCAAAATATGTCAGACTCATAAAGGCAAATATCAAATTTTTTCTCATAGATGGAATCTAATTTTTAAAAAACATTAAAGTGGAAAGGGGAGTATTAGGGAACACAAAGAGCAATAGGGATTGGGAAAAGTAAGAGACTGGGAAGTAGACAATCGAAGTGTATTTTGTGTGCATAGAAAAATTTGGAGTGAGCCCATTACTACGAACAATGAATATGAGATAACGGTAATAAAATCTATTTGGTCTGTGCCTTTTGAATTGCAGTGATTGACTAAATTCATAGCATTTTACCCAGAGTTCCTGATGCAGCACATTTTATACATGGCCTTCATAATCATTCTGAGTATGTATTCTTTTTCTTTCTTACTTACTAAATAAGTAACCAACACAAGGAGACTTCTTTGCTTCCTGAACATAAGTAATTTCTCAATTTTTTACTGTTTTAAGAGCTTTTATGCAATTTGTTTTTACCAGCTATAGATTGGCTACTGCCAGGAGGCAGAATTTCATATGCATTACTTAATTTAATCCCCACTACACCTGGGAGTCAGAGAAGTTAGTGAACTAAGGTCACACAGATAGAGCCGTTCAAGATCAGATTCAAATCCTGGCAGTCTGGCACCTAAGTCCTTGCTCCCAGTTACTTGCTTTATACTTCTCCTTTTAGCTGCATTAACACATGATAATTTATGACATTTGCCATATGTGGTATGCTGATGGGATTGTGAAAAGAAGACCTATTTGTCATGGAGTCACTGAGTGAGCTCAGCAGCCCTAAACTATTTGGTTTCAAGGACACCATGGGAATGGGTTCACTGAGAGAAGCTGCAGCCCAGACACACTTTGTCCTTGTCACCCTCCAAGAAAGAAGAGAATGAAATTTGAGGGAGAGAACAACAAAGAGATACTGCTAAGAACTATACTCAGTTTTTATTCTATCTGAATGCTGCTACTTCATAAGTCATGGTCAGAGGTGAAATAGTGACTCATTCATTTGACAGAACAAACACAATTTGTTTTCAATATGAGTTCTCCCTCATGGATAATTACTAGAAAATGACACACTTTGTTTTTTTCTTTTGATAAAAGAAATAACTTAAAATATTTACTATACTTGTCTGATGTCTTGAATTTCCTGGGTAATCCACAAATAACTGCTAGAAATGAATTTGTCAAGTATAAATGGGAAGTGTTTATAGATTCATTTGATACAAGTAAAACATCTAAGTTTTTTGTAATTAAATAAACATTTTCTAAGTTTAAATTTGAGTACTCTTGGCTTCTTAAAATCTATTAAAAATAACATACTAGGGTCTACTAAATGTACTATAGAATACTGATATGTATAAAAGCACTTTAGGATATGCTATCAAGAGATAGCTCATCCTTTAGTAATTTGGAGAGCAACTACTCTAGAGGTACAAAAGTATCTAGAAGTAAAGACTTTCATCAAAGTAAAATTTACCCTAGCATATGCAGTAATAAGATCAATAATTTAGAAAGAATTAAGATTACTAAAAGTCACATTTATTCATCATACTAAGATAACCTAAAGTCAATAATTTGTATAAAAGCAATTCATTTAATATTTAATTAACTGTTAGTTTAAGGGGAACAGCTATTCTTATGCTCTAAATGCTCATCAACAAAAGCTATTCCAAGCAGAGTTAATAGCTGTGATTTTTGTTATCTATTAATAAATGTTTATTAGACTTTAATCCAGATGTGATTGTCACAAGCTTGTAATTCAAGCATTCAGGAGACTGAGGCAAAAGAATAGTGAGTTTGAGACCATAGCAAGTTTGAGACCAGCTTGGAATACATAGTTATGAAAACAAGCAAAAACAAACATTTTTCAGGTAAAAATAATTGAAAATATAAGAAAGACTATCTACTGAATATAAGAATAGCCTGCATTCTGAAAATTTTTAACTGTTGCTTAAAACATCTTATTGGAATGCTTAGACTCAAGAAATTTAATTTCAGTTGATATTTCTCTCCTTATCCCAAGCTTAACATAGGCTGAAAGTAAGAATAATATTTTTTAAAAGTACTGACAACCTGTGTGATTTCCAATTTCTGAGATAGTACCATTTAGCAGTGATCTAAGACTTACGTTTTGTTGTAAATTAATCATATATCCTAGAAGTACTTTCAACATATGTCTTCCAAGTAAAGCATTTAAATATATTATGATTAGAGACAGACTATTCTGAGAAAAAGTGCTTTTAGATTTTCAAAGGGGGAGTTTATTCTAAAGCCAAAGTGTAGTACACAGGAATAAAGTAGGAACCATGAAGTTTCAAAATTCAAAACATAACTCAAAATATTGATCTGTTCTTGATAAAATTCATAAAAGAAGTAGTTTACAGTACGAAGCCTTTACTTTCATCAGACAATTGTCTTGTGTTTGCTACTGTCTTTTGTTGGTCTTTGATTGTTCAGGAAAATTAAATCTTCAAGAACTAGGTTTACTTAAGCACCCTTTTAAAGTCTTTATAAAGTTTGGCTTACAATGCTGGCTAAATAATTACTATTACATTTACAGAGCTGTGATATGCCGTATTTATACAAACACTCTAAGATTTTATAAAATTTTATTACATCTAACTCTCCTGATATAATAGTCATGATTGTTGTCTTAACATTATCTAAAAGTAACTAAATTGATTGACTGAATTACTAATTCAGGGTATAAATAATGCCTTGTGTACGGTTTATAGTTACAAGGCAGCAGGAACCGCGTCTCTTTCAGTTGGGAAGGGATAGTCTTGCTTTGCTTATTTTCACCTCAAAACGTATTTAGAAACAAAGATTTCAATGTGAGGTACGTAAAACACCGGGTATTTAAAGAGGTTTCTTCAGTTTCACTGTTGAAGAAAACAGATCAAAGGGGAAAAACAGCAATGAGAAGGTTTAGGAGGCAGTTTATTACACCAGAGGGCTCCTCACCAGCAGGGTGTTAGGGCTTTTAAAGGGAAAGTAAGCAGGGTGGTATAAAGGCAGATTTGGGCCATATGATTAGTGGGTTTGGAGACATAATGGGTTCTAAGGGAGTTTATGATATAACATTTCAGATTACTTCGTAAGGCTACCAGTTATACAAAGCATGAGTTATACAGAGAATTGTTCTGTTACATTTTAAATTACATTACAAGACCATTAGCACTAGTCATACAAAGGCAGTAAAAACAGAGGTTATACAAAAGACAGTTTGAGGTTGCATTGTAAGACGAGCTTACCTGTTACACACGCATACACAAAGAAGGCAAAGTTCCCTTACCAGCTTTGTCTGGATGCTTTTGTTTTGTCTTGGTGGGCTTTCAGGCAGTCTTGCATTTAAAATTTTTAATTCTTCTCTTTCAGAACCATATATAAAAACCTAAAAGCTATACCACAGTGCAAAGGATATGTATAGTGATAAACAGATACTTAGTTGAAATTGTATAAGTTCTTATGTTCTAAGGAGCTGTCATCTGCAAAATAAATGTGACTAAATTTAATAATGCAGAGGAAGCTAAGCCCCCGCGTATGAGCCAGGTCTGGAAAAACAAGAAAGGAAGCTAAGACCTCGGCTGATCTGGAGGAACTGTATTGTTTGACTGACTTTGCAAGCCTAAAGCCCAGCAACTATTTGGAGGACAACAATATGCAACATAGTAACTATTATAGATTTCCTACTGTCTTACCACTGTTTCAATGTGTTTTATTGCTGTTTTATTTCCTTTATAATTAAATTTTTAAAAATTTAATAATGCATTCTATTTAAACATAAGCTGAGGGCCACTCTGTCTGAAGTTCTGGTGTTGCTCCAATTTGTCTAAAAAGAAATTTTTAGCACTGACGCCAATCACCTATTGCTTCTCCCACAAGGAGTCTGACTGAACACCAGATAAGTTAGAATCCCAGTGAAGAACCCAACATCAGATGGTGAATTAGCAATGTCTTCAAAGAAGAAAAATGCACTTGGAGTCAAGGTGAAGAATCTTTCTGGACTAAAAAAGGAGTCGACCCTACCAAAAAATAAACAGGGTCACAGAGGTTATAGGAAGGCAGTTCTCAGGCATAATTTCCTAAAAGCAAAAAGCCCTCCAGGAGGTGGCGCTTTAGCTATCTTCTGATTTAGGCACCCTCTTGTACAGTACTTTGCTCCATGATTTCTAACGGTACAGTTCTTTTTTTTTTTTAAGTTCAAGCATCCTACTTCTTTTACTTATAGCCCACCTACTTTCAATAGAATCTACACACAAAAAGAGCAATAAAGAGCTAACCAGATAATTCAACACTAGGACTCAAGACTGCGGAATGGAGGATACCAGGCCGGGAACAGAAATTGAGAAGTTGGCATGGACCTTTAAACGTTATGATTCTTTAAACAGAGCTATTTCTCAAGCTTTCTCCTGATGAGCCAAAGCCTGATCTACATACTGATATTTTCTGGGTTTTGTCCCCCACCGCCCCGCCCCCGGTGAACTGGAGTGCTTCTGTACATTTGAGAGGGGTGGACAAGCTGCCTTTCCAAGTTAGTCAAATCATGAATAAACTCATTTTTCAGTTATTATGAGCTTTTCTTTCGTTTTCCAGGGAAATAAAATAAAACAATCCACATAGATACAGTCCTCTGCCCTAGCCCCCAATAAGTACACCGAGAAAAACTGTAGATCACTACCTTTTGTCTTGTGAACATCTGATAAAAAATGGAATAAAATCTGAGGGATTAGGGGCTAGGGATACAGCTCAGTGGCACAAGCACCTGTTCTACAAGCATGAGGTCATCAGTTCAATCCCAGGTGTTAATAATAATAATAATAACAATAATCCGAGGGATAGGATGTCAAAGACATACTGCTTAGAACTACCTTCATTCTGAATGTCAAATGCTGTGACTTGCACTTTCTAATGATATGTACATAATACACTCATACAAGACAATTATCAATTGTTCTTATACGTTCTTCTGTATGACTAATTACTGGGAAATAAGAGGATTTGTTGTGTTAATATTTCAGAAATTTCCCATATCTTACATATTTATGTATGCAGAACAGAAAATTTGTGCATGGATGGAAAAATAAATGATCTGGAGAACATCTAAAGCTTTAACACTTTAAGAAAACTGAGGGAAAACTAAAATAGATGATCATTTTCAGCACACTCACAAGAGAAAAATAAAATTTCTTCAGAGTCATTTAACCATATCTTCATACCCTATTTTAAAAATGTATTGTGAGCCCTTCAAAGAAAGAAGCAGTCTTTCAAAGTCTCTATAGACACTCAGCTGAATCCAATAAGCATAATGGATTTTTAAAAAATCCAGAGTTCTCAGAGTCATCCATCTCACCGAGCACAGCTGAGTTCCTGTTGCTGCGGGAGGTGAGAGGACGTGGTCTGGGGGCACCTGATTCTTCTTCCCGGCAAAAGCAGGTGCGGATGCTCTGGCAGGCAGCATCCAGTGCATATCCCTGGTGATGATTCGGGTACTGAATGACTGACGGAGAAGGCGCCCACGCTTGCTTTCATGTCCTCAGAAGTTCCTAAGCCTAAGGAGAAGCAGAAGTTCTGGCAAGGGAAGTTGATGAACTCTGCAGTTTGCAAGTGAGCGGCTTTGCTGTGGCACATCCTCCACAGTTGGCGCAAGAAGGAATGGAAATTACACTTTTAGATAAATTTTTCAGAAGAAAAACATTTCTTTCCCTTCTAGTGTGTGAGTCCACACTTATTTGCTTAAGGATTGTTTTTCATATGTCCATTTACATTTTTCAACAAATAGCCTTTTATAGAGGTCTGTTACAAAGGAAATCCATCCTCTTAACTTCTCCACTCTAAAAGACTTGAAATGTAAGTCAGGACAGACAGCAGTGTCTGGTGGCTGGACATATGTAGATTTGATTTTACCTCCAGAATTCAAAGCAGTTTGGAAGCATTAGCACTGAGTATTCTCCAGATACCTCACAATGAACATTCAAAGCCTTTGTTTCATTTATTCATGAGTTGCCAACTGACTAAGCCTTGAAAATGAACTTTTAAATAACTGAGTATTCACCTTCCTCAATTGATATCTGCCTTTCACTTATAAACTTATTGTGTCTAATTCTCAAACTATATTTAAAATACTATAACTGTCCTAAAAAGGGACTTCACAGTTAAATTTTGCAAACCACTGTTGGCGATTTCATGTAAGACATTCTTCCACTTAAATATCTTTTCTGGAGCACCAACAGTTGAGCAGCCTGGACCGGTCATTGTGCTGCCTTAGGGTGACTGTCTGCTAGTGTCAGGCTAGCAGGGCAATCTGAGCAGAAACACCTCCAGAGGAACAGCAGTGGAAGGAGACAGAAGAGTTGTGTGGCACGGAAGAGGTGCCTTAATACGAAACACAGCTAAGTGAATCAAATAAGTTTCTCTCCAGAGCATGCCTTCTAGGAATTTGAATAACCCTGGGGAGGAGCAAAGGATCTGTCAAAAGCAGAAAATTTATTAGATATTGAAGTAGGAAAGAAAAAATAAAGATAGGTAGAAAAGAGACAAGGAAAATCATAATTTTAAAAATTGTACTTTAAAAATACTGCAAATTCCAAGATGCAGTCAGAATTACCCAAAGCTATCTATATTGGCAATTCCTTGGTTAATTCATGCTTCTTTCCTTCGAGAGCCATGAACCCCAAAACTCCTTAGGGATACTGTAAGTCCATTAAAAGATCTTAGATTGAGAAAGTAAAGAACAGAATCCTGATGTTAGGATAAACAAACAGATTGAGATAACATAAACAATGCTTAAAATACCTATCTGAAAAAAAATGAGCTCATATCTTTTACCCGTAAAATGAGTGATTATCATTCCAAGGGTGAGCCATCTTTTCCATACATTTCCATCTCAAGAAAGACATAAGTGTTCCCAATTCCAAAAATTAGGTCCCTCTCTCTTGAAGGTCCATGCTTTGTTTCTGTGAGTGTGTACTTTCAAAATTCTACCCAATAACCTGTTTATGCCTCTTCCTGAAAATTGTTTTTCTGTGATGGTAATCAATGAAGCTGAAAATTACTCTACAGGTAGAGTGGATTTGGGTTCCACATCTCTGCTTCATGAACCTTTGTGTCCAATAATATTTTTCTTGGTAAGCCCACAGCATGAGGTAAAGATGCACTGGGAATTGACTTTTTAAAGCTAGCAAAAGACTTTTCATTTTTTTTTCTTTCCCACTTCCCCAATCCCTTGTATCAGGGATCCAGCCTAGATCCCCTATCTCCTGAATGAGTGTATGGTGAAAGCTTAAACAAATGAGACAAGTGGTATGATTTTAGGGCTCTAGGAGGATCAAAGCCCCTACAGAGTTCTTGACTCTGTGGCTATCATGAGGGCTAGGACAAAGAGCTTCTCTGGCCCATCCGTATTTATTTCCACTGTAGACGAAGAGAGGGGATACTGAGGGAGGTGCTGGAACTGAGCAGAACTTGGGAATCACTTGAAGGACATCTCCAAGTAGGAAAAGATTCCAGAAAAGGAAAAACTATCTTATCTCCAAGATGGCATTTGTGGTGGGTTTGAGATGTCTGCAGAGCAAGATGCCTGTGGGGCAGCCTCTATTAACGTAATGGATTATGGAGCCAAGATGTTAACAACTGCGGCCTTCTTTACCTTGCCCCTGGAGGTATCTCTGACCTCATTGGCCACTACAGGCCTCAGTCAGGACCAGTGATTCATAGAGGTTCATTTACTATGAATCAGCTCCCATTGCCAGGCAAGGGGCCTAGGCCTAGGACAGGCTCGCAGATAAATAAAAAGCCAATTAGTAAGTTTTAAATCCTGCTCAGAGCTGCTTCATAGTGGTCTCCAACACCTTGCCCTCTGCAATATATCAAACTTTACTTTTATCATTTCAGCTGTTTAGAGTTCTGAGTAACTAAAAAATTAGTGCTTACATACGAAAGCACTGGAGAAAAGAGGTGCCAGCTCCCTCTAATCAGAAATAGGAGGAAGGGTGGAGCTGTACACACTACAGTGAGCAGTGACCTCATCAGGCATTCCTTCAAGTCAGTATACACCTTTCCAGGTCAGAGGGAACTAAAATTTGCTACAAGGGAGACGTAAATAAGGATAGACCCATCCAGTGTCTCCAGCAAAGTTTCTTGTGGAGCCAGTGTGGGAAGCCTGGTCCTGAGACAAAGCAGAGAGAACAGCCTCAGGTGACACTTTAGGAAGCTAAGTCTGCACATCATTCAGACCTTTGGATCCTAACACTTTAGATAAAACAAAAATCCTCATATCTACTCCTTTAATCTCTCTGTCTTTGTCTCTGTCTCTGTCTCTGTCTCTCTCTTTCTCCTCCAACTCTCTTGCTCTCAGAACTGAAGAGCATGAGCTCACTCTGCTTGATGCCATCCCTTTTTGGGGTGACTGGTAACATACCCTAAACTGTGCAGATTCAAGTGGGTGTCCACATGATAACTCACATTATCCTCACAACCTGGCAGAGTTTATATACTCAAACCAAGAAAGACTGCGCTGATTTTCTTTTCCTCTCTCCCCATTTCCCCCCTTGCCCTCTAATGCGCAAAGTTTACCCACAAGATAATGCTCAAAATATCCTTCTGAGGTGTACTTTACAATTCTTCTAGTAGATTTCATAGTCTACTAGTAAGAAATTAATGCATTGTGATATTACAGTGGGAGCTTGGAAGTCATAGTATCCTGCTAATTTCCACTCCAAGTTACCTCATTTTCACATCTGGCAGCATAATAAATCAACAGCCAGCTGGTCCTCCTAAGTCCCCTCCCACATGGTTACTGCCCTCAGAGTCACACTGACTTTGGTTCAACAATGGTGGCTTCCTTTTAAGAAAGGCTTCACCACAGTCTAACATTTGAACACTAGAGGGCTACAAGGGGGCTAGCTTGACTGTCTCAAAATATTTTAACTGGGCACCAGGTGGCAGCGTTTCAATCAAAATTACTTCAATTCTGGACACAGGGCTAGAGCCTGATTCTCAAAGAAGAAAACTAGACACATCTAGGTAAAGATTTTGAAGGGCGATGACAGTTGAGTGAGGACATAGAGAAAGCGTCCTGATGAGCCATACAGGCATTTGGGGGAAAGAACTACAGGCAGGGCAAAGACAAGGGACAAAGGCCCTGATAGGGAATCATGCCCACAGTGTTTCAGGAGTACCCTTCCCTCCAGCTCCTTACGCTCACCAGCACAGTGCGGTAGAAAAGATTTGCTGATGCACTCCTAATTGGTTGGTTGATTATTGTAATCCCAAATATTCAGTATGGTAATCCAAGTATTGTAGTACTTTTTCCAGTCTTCCTCACAATCCAAGAAATTATATTTATAATCCCTTTGAGATGTTACTGGAATCCTCACAAATTAATTCCAATCTACCACCTCTAACTCAACCCATGGCTACAGTAAAGACACCAAGACATACTCAAAGTTAAGGGCAGCCAAGGGGTCCTGAGTCCAATCCTCATAAGGATGTGTGGACAAAGGCCTTGATCGTAGGCCTCTCCCAGAATTTATTATCTTGTGAAGAAGGGAGTGGTTCGAGGATGAGTGACAGTAAGGATGGTGGGAACTACATGAGTCACTTGAGCTGGCTAGGCAGGCAGTGAAAAAGGCATCTCTGCAAAATGCAGAGATATAGATATGCAGAGGGATCAATTTGCATAATCCAATCAAGGTAGCTACTGAATTGTTTCAGAAGGCTGTCACTTCAGTTTCTGATATGTAAACTTTATGCCCTGGGGACTCATAGCCTCTTTCTCAAGGCTCATTCCCAGTTGACATTCCTGGAGCTGACTGGCTCTACTATCCTGCTGAGCTTTATATATTTTACAGAGAGCACTATGTGAGGAAATAGGACACTGTCTGACGGCTTTAGAGATTATATACTAGTACCTCGGCTAGCCTTATTTGCAATGCTTAGAGCCAATTGAAGAGAGAAGGAAATACCATAGTCAGCCCTGTATATATCAATATAATCAAAGTTGCAGCAATTGTTCTGCATTCAAGGGGAACCACACAAATTGTCTCCCACAGTTGGTGGCTTTTAAATTTATTGAGCCTTGGTCATTTTGTACCTAAGTTTGGCAACTTATTCCCCAGTTTCCTTAGGGATTCAGTGAAACCCAATAATAACAGAGATATCAGCAACTCTACTGTTATGGGATAGTGATCTCAGACCTCCAAAAGATATAGGGGAATGAAACTCTCAACCTACTGTATGTCCGGCATGAGTTCGTGTTCTCTAAATTCGAAGAATGAATTTTAGGAACAATGGAGGGTAAGAGCAGGATATATTTATTGAGAGAAAGAAAGCTTCTGTCTGAGGAATAGAAGGGGTCCCAAGCAGATTACCACAGACTCTGTCATATTTAGGGACTTTTATAGAACAAAACCATGATGGGTAAAACTGGGAACTTGCAAGGCAGACAGTCATAAGGTGGGACATAACCATGGTTAATCAATAAGATTAATTGCTCAGGTAGAATTGATTAAATCAAGAACAAATGGGGAAGCGAGTCACATAGTAAGCGGGGATGCTTAACAGCAGTGAGTCTTCCTGTAGGCAGTTGGGATGCTGACTCCTGACTTCCTCAGGGTGATAGAGAACTATTTGGACTGTTGACCCTTAGGATGTGGTTGTATTTATTTTGTCTTTTGTCTTGACATCTGGGGTGCAGTAAGAGGTGTGTCTCTTCCAAGGTCACCAAGACATCTGGTCCTCTGTGCTGGTTTCCTTGAGGGCCTAGCCCCTTCTGACTGCTTATAATATTTCTGTCTAACTCAGTTGCCTATAACACTGCTATGAGGTCCTTGTTTCTCCATAACCAAAACTCTGCACTTAGGAGCCTCTCAGATGCTGAACACTAGCTAACACTAAGTCAGAGATGCTTTTCAACATTAGGGAAAGTATTATCTCACTTCCCAAACATTATATATGGAAACAATGAAACCTGTGTCATAGCAATCATGGTGCTCAAATTGGATGAGTCTGAAATGTGTAATACCAGGCCTCAAATCTGAAGTGGAGAATTTTTCCCAATTTTGCACTGATGGTTATTTTTCTTACAAATTTTATAAAATTTTTATATAGTCTGCATGAGTCCTTTTTCAGAAATGTGCATGGCAGAGCTAGATGTTCTGGTGCATGCCCGTAGTCCAGTCTAGGCAGGACACTGAAGGAGGAGAATGCCTTGAGCCAAGGAGTTTGAAGGAATCCTGGATAACACAGGGACCTCATCCCTTAAAATAATAGTAATAGAGAAAATAAGTACACATTGAAAATACAGTTTTCTATCATCTGAATGGACTTTTCACAGGCTTAACAGTGATATATAATTTTTTTTTTTTGAGAGTCTGGCTAAGTTCTCCCTGACTGACCTCAAACACACAATTCTTCAGTCTCACACTCCTCAGTAGCGGAGATCACAGGCACATCTAACGGGCAGGGCTTAAGAAAGATTTTTAACAAGGAAAATTTTAAGCATATGTTATGTTCATAGAGAAATACATTGAAGGTTTATTTAATTTTACATACTTTTAAAATGCTTTTTACTTTTTGAACTTTATTACTCCTAAGGAGAATTCAGGCATTATCCTGAACATTGCTTCTTGGAACACACAGTATGAACTTCCTCTGGGTGTTGCACAGATTTTATTGCTGTTGCTCCTGATCACTTAAACATTCTCAAGTATGGATTTGCTTTCATTTGCTTGTCTGTAATTCTTGCTGAAACCAGAGTCATGCGGTCACAGAATTTCTTAACTAACTTTATGGCATACATGCAGCATTGCCCCTTGTTGAGCAGCTTATTTTAGAGAAAATCAAGTGCACCTGTGGGCACAGTGGGCAAAGCATTAGGGGAGAGATGGTTGTAAAAGCCAGCTGCAACTGTGTGTCCATTTTTAGAAACAGAGACTACAAAAGTTGTGCAATATTCTTTTGATATGAACATATTTATATATGCCATATTAACCATGATTTATTCTCTGGTCATTCATCTGTAGATAAAGGCATAAGGTGCCCAGTGCAGGTTCATTTTATACGTCTTTGTGCCTTAGTAGTTAAGCTATAGGACATTAATAGTAGAGTATGCCTCAACTACAAAAGGTACAAATATCACCCACAGATAGATAAACAAGCTTTGTATATTAACTGGGGCACTGGTTAATTTGATAATGGTAGACAGAGAAATAGTTACATCATATTAGTATAATTGTTGTATTGTGTTTGTCTGAACTTTTAAGTGTTTTTGTAAGAGGTGCTTACACCAAGCTGATAGGTGGGTAATTGGGCTAACTTAATACTGTCTCAACTTAAGTCTCTAGAAACATATTTCTTAGAGTTTGCTTCCCTGGGTTTTGCTGCTTTAAGGTTGGTTATGAACGAACTGATGCGCCACGTGGAAGGTTGGTGTGAGGCTGCAGCCATTTCTTGCATGCTCCGGGCCTTGGACAGCTCTCAGGTGCTGATAATGATTTGCTGGCTCATCTTATTGCTGACACAACTCCGCCTCCCACCGTGTCTCCTCCTCCAGCATCTCTTTATCTTGAGCCAAGGACGTATATGGCATCATTGCAAATGGCATTGCTTCTCTTGGTGGCCATCCACTGAGACTGAAGGAGTTGAGAGAGAACCAAGTTTTAGTTTGTCTTTGTAGGTCAAACTTGACTTCATAGGCCCCAGTATGTCCTCACGAGTCACAGTTCACCCACTCACTTGAGCTCAAACGAATTTTCTTCCCAAATGTGAGTGTAGTTGATTTTCAGTCAATTCAGTCTTAATACCAATTATAAAAACAGTAGCTTCATAGCGGCTCCCTTCCAGATCAAGCAAATGCATGATGTCTCATCCTTATAGTCATTCTTATTTGATGCCATTCATGGTGACTCTGCTTCTGTGTACCTAACATGAAGCCTAAAAAGATTAAGGAAACTATGTTCTTGCTGTTTTAGATCATTAAACTTAAATTTGGGCTGTGCATATTTTAAAGTAAAACTGACTCTTTAAATTTTTATGGGAGGGTCGGGATTTAGTTCAGTGGCTTAAGCACCTGCCTGACAGGCATGAGGTTGTGAGTTCAATCCCCAGGACCAAAAATAAATAAATAAATAAATAAATAAATAAATAAATAAATTTTTATGGGGCTAGCATTTAACATCAAACATGCCTACACATGTTCTGCATGAACTATTTTCATGCAGAACAAGTGTATAATTTCAAGACAGAAAGTACCACAGAAAAGTTGCTCCTGACACCTGTTTCCAAATGAGAAAGAAGCAGGTTTTACTTAGAATTTAATCTTCTGATCCAGACCACAGATGGAGCAATCGCTGTGCTCCCTTCTCATCTGGGATCTGCAGGTGCGAGTCTCAGCTGGGCTCCTGCAGCAGGGCCAGTCTCATATGGAGCTCCTGAGTTTTTGTTCAGCTTTTACTATCATTTCAAACACTGTGAGTTCCCTAAGAGCACAGAAATACTTTGCTGAATCTTCTGTCTGTAAGGCTGAAATGGTGAGGCTGACGGACTTAGCTGCCCTCTGGAGGTTGACAGAATAACGACCTCTCTTGGCATTCGAACTTGAAGAAAGCTGACTAATAAGAAAAACCATCTCTCCATTGGGAAGTTGCTTGTACCAAAAAATATCGTATGAGTAAAAGCTCGTGTCATAGGAGCAGTCCAGGGTGACCATTTCCCCTTCTGGTCTGAATGTGGGTAGCTGGACTTGAATCACTTTCTGGGCCACACTGGATCCTGTGGGAACAATCAGAGACAGCTGATTCTATGACACACTCAATAAAATACTGTAAGAATTATACCAGCTTAGGACCCACAAACAAAACTGAAGGCACAGTTTGCTTGCTTTTTCCCATTCCCCCTTTCCTCCCCTAGACCGTGTCCATGTTCACTCCTTTCACCCTTCATGATCCTGAGCATGCCCGTACCCAAGCAGATGAAGACTACGGACACCCACAGCAGGCTGGAGAGCGCCATGCGTCTTTGTCCCTCTGCACAGTACGCTTTGCTCTGCCTCACACTCAGACTCCAGGGCCCTCAGTGCCTGGTGGTGCACATATAAATAATTCTCGAGCTCCTAGGCTACTCCCCCAAACAGGAAATAGGGTTTCTTAGGTTCATACACCACAAAGTCTGTGCACACATGAGAAACAGTGTGGCTCTTCCCCCACTGATCTTCTGTCTGCCCTTGTTTGCACTGTGGCTCACTTAGGAAGGGCTTAGAAAGGGGGCCTGAGAAAAGCAGTTAGTTAGAGAGCTGGAGCTGAAAGGAAATGCAGATTGAGCTGGCGAACACATGGAGATATTACCCAGGAGATTAGTTTAAGGGGTACATTTATAGTAAATTGACTATGAGCCACAGGCTCTCCTTTAACCAGCTTGCTGATCACTAAACTGACAAATTTGTACTCTTCTGTACATAGGTCTTATTCTTTT
This sequence comes from Dasyprocta punctata, assembly GCA_004363535.1. NCBI lineage: Eukaryota > Metazoa > Chordata > Mammalia > Rodentia > Dasyproctidae > Dasyprocta > Dasyprocta punctata. The sequence continues at coordinate 33,265 of RJWM01012791.1, read as the reverse complement.
CTGTGAAAGACAATCAGATGCAAAATAATTATCGTATCTGCTCCTTCCTTACTGAGCTTTAGGATCCATTTCAATTATACAATTAATGAAACTGTTTCTAAATCATGTGATAAAATTCAACCCCACAGTCTTTCAGAGGCTGTGAAATTGTTTTTGTTTTTTGAAATTATAAGCAGAATAAAATGCTTTTCTTTCAAAACTGGATAGCGAGTTTTATTTATAAGATTTTAATTGTATGTGTATATTCAAACCTATTCCCTCCACAAAACTAATTATACTTCTTAGATCATGAATGCTAGATTTATTCTACCACATTTTCTGTCCTACTGATTCAAATATTGATCCATATTCTTCTCTTACTAAATAACCTCATGACTAGAATGCCAGGTCTTTCTGTGACACAAGCTATTATTTGCTCCTAAAAGTACACGGGACAGGTGAACACTACTGATAATGGTGGCTCAGTTATTGAACTCCTGTGGAACCTGGCTGCTCTTCCTTTTTCTTCATTATTTTAATAGATGAATTAAAATAAAGTGACAAAAAGGCAAACAGTAACCTAAAGAAGCATGCACAAATGCTCTAAGACAGTTCAAGTTCTTGATACAGATTTTAATAACAGACCAATGAATGTTCTAGAGAAGAGCTTATATGTATTTGAGGTTTTCCTCCATCCCATTTCACCTGAGTGGTGACGGGTAGCCAATACTCTGGTTTGCAATTATTTGTACGTCAGCAGATGGAGGGCATGGATGCCCACAGCAGCCTGGGAGCAGCATGATGACAGGGTTTTCCTTCTGTTCAATTGACTGCCTGTGCTCCTGATAGTCCAGGTGCAGAATCCCACAACAGCAGGTAGCAGCTGCCTCTGAGATGTGAGCTGGGTGGGTCAAGATTGAATGTTCCATGACATCTAAATTGTGAAGTCTGTCTGATCACCTTGAGGAAGCCAGAAGGAGCCACTAACCCAACCCCCTACAGGATGAACACCTGTTCTTATTCATACCTGATTACTATGTGATTTGCTTCCCTGTTTGATTCTGATTTAATCAATTTTACCTGCACAATTATACTTGTAACCTTATTGGTTCTGTCCCATCACATGCCCACCTTGTGATTTTCCATTTTTCCCCACCTTGGACCCACCTCACCTTGTAGTTTTGCTCTGTAAAAATCCCTTAAAAAGTCACGGTCCTCAGCAATCCACTCAGGACCCCTTCTGTCTCTCTCTTTCTTGGACAGCTTTCTTTTTCTCAATAAATATATTCTGCTCTTAACCTCCATTGTTCCTAAAATTCATTCTTTGAGTTTAGAAAACGCAAACTTGTACAGGACATCAGGAAAGTTGAGAATTTCTTTCCCCTATGTCAATAGGAGGGGTCTTGAATGGGTTGCCAATGAGACCACTTCTCAAATGAAGTTTTATAGAGCAAAATCATGAGACAAGTACAACACGGGTCAAAATTATGATTAACCAATACAATTGCAAGTATGGTCACTTAGGTGATATTGATTGAATGATATATGGGCATATGGGTGACATCATTAACCTTGGTCAATAATCTATAGTCTTAGTGTTAGTAGTCCTAGTGGTCTTAGTCTTAGTCTTGGTAGGTTGGAGGGGATAATCCACCCCTAATGAGACAATGAGAAATCTCAAAAGGGTGATATCAATAATGCCAAGTTTCTGCTTAACCCTTAAGAAGGTAGTAAATCTAGCCCTTGAGATTTTAATCTTTTTCAGATGCACCCTTGGCCACCACTTTGATGCATTCTCATCTTCTGCACTGACTCCTTCGAGGTCCCAGCCCTGTTTCACTGCCTATATATTTCTACCTAACTTAGCTTCTACAATACTGTTGCTCTGATAATTAATGTTGCAGAATAGTGGTTAAGCTTTTTTGCATAAAGGATTGAATATTACATATTTTCTGTTTTCAGAGTTTTTAATCTCTGTTGCAGATACTCAGCTCTCTATCTATAGCATGTAAGAAGCAATTCATAATACATAAACAAATGACATTTCTTCATTCCTCTCACAATTAAAAAAATAAATGAATGGCTATATTTGGCTCATGTGTCATGTTTTGTTGGCCTCTGATGAAGAACATTCTTTTATTTGCTTATTTCTCATTTGTGTATCTTATTTACAAATGCTATGCACAGTCTGTTCATTTTTAAATTTATATTTTGTTTTTCAAGAGCTCTTTACATATTGTATGTAAAACTCTTTGAATAACATATGTGTTTCAAATAATTGTTTCCAGTTCCTGACTTTTTTTCTTAAAAATGTCCAAAACCTCTGACCAATGAGCATAAAGAAAGCTTAATAAATTGGGAGATATCTTCATGAATTGGAAGACTCAATAGTTTTAAACTCCCCATTTAAAATTTTTTTAATGAAATATTACTCAAAATCTGCTTGAGTAACCAAAACAGTTATTAAAAGGATTATTGGGGGGTCAGGAGTTTGGCTCAGTGGCTTAAGTGCCTACCTGACAGTTGTGAGGTTGTGAACTTGATCCCTGGTGCCACAAAAAAACAAAAAACAAACAAACAAACAAAAAACCCAAATGAAAACAAAGGATTATTGGGGAAGAGATCCTACCAATACTTAGTATAAAGAACAGCAATCTAAAGAGTTTGGTAATTGTGGAAGAGAGACATTTAGATCCATACATGCATTGTATCACAGAAATAAGTTCACACATACATATTCAATTAATTTTCAACAAAGATTATGAAAATCTGAGGATGGGCAGAGATGGGAGTGAAGAGAAAAGAAAAGGAAGTAAAAATGATCCAGAAGTGATATGTACATACCATTTCTCATACTGTACTTATTATGTATCACAGGCATACTTATAAAAAAGTAAAAATAAAGATAATCCAATGAGAATATAAAAGTGTTTCCAGGAAATTATAGTGATCATACAGCTCTGTCTCTTGACCATGTCTAATGGGTCTAAATTTCCTTTACTATTCACATTCCTTCCATTCTCCTAGGGCTTGGGAGTGACAAGAAAAGATTTTAGAGAAAAGATATTTTTGTATTTTTTTCATATTTCAAATTTATGAGTAACTGATTCCTTAAACACATCCATGAGTGCTTTACTGAGTTTTAAGTTAGAATGTGTAAAATTATGGAATATAAAGTTTAATTTAATCTAATGTTTTTTTTTTACATTGTAGTGCTATGGTATGCGGGTCATCTTACTGTCAGAATTTTTTGTTAGTCTGCTTCTGTCACTTAAAAAATGACTGAAGCAATCAGTTTGGAAGGTTTTGGTGCACGACAAATGGCATGTTTGCTTTCCGTCTGTGGCGAGGCAGTGCATCACGGTGGGCATGTACGGCAAAGGAAGCTGCTCGCCTCCTGGCAACCAGGAAACAGACGAGAAGAACCAGTGTCCCACAGTCCCATCAAGGGCAGGCCGACAGCGAACTACATTCTCCCACTGTGTCCCACCTCACCATAATGCCAAGCTGGGAAGTAACCTCTCAATGAAGGGCCTTTGAGAACATTCCAGGTACAAATTATAGCAGATATAAATTAGTGTAACTTAGAAAGGGTTGTATCATGTCAACAGCAACCTTAAAAGAATCGGAGTTGTTATAGTGTTCCTATATACTTTAACACAGTTACTAAAGATAAAGAGGGATTGTTTATCATAATATAAAGTAAGTTAATTAGGAAAAATACAACAGTCAAAATGTACAGACGCCTAACAATAGACCCCAAAATAAATGTAACAAAAGCTGAAAGAACTATAGGGTGAAAGAGACAATCCAACAATAACAGTTGGGAGACTTCAGTACTTTCAATAATAGGTAGAACAGCTGGACAGAATGACTGCAAGAAAATGAAAGACTTGAGCAATCCCATAAAGCAACTTGATCTTGAAGACATCCTGCAACAGGCACAAATTCTTCTCAGACATGCTGGGGACACTCCAGGAGAGACCAAGTCTTAAACCACATATGAAGCCTCAAGAACTTGGAGGAGCTTAGATGAATGGAACGTGTAACTTCATGTTTTCTCTGACGTATATTTATTATATATTAACATTCACTGATTTTTTTTTTCTTTTTTCTGTTGCCCTTCTATGATGGAGTGCAAATAAAGTATTTGCACTTGCCTGCGGGAACACACTGTGGTAAGAAAGAACTGAGTGCGCTTGAGGCACACAGCTAAGATTCATCGTCACCAATAACACCTTTATTTGTATTACTTTTTTTTGTTTTTATTCCTTTTGCTTTTTATTCTCTGGGAATAAAACTGCACTTTAATATTTATTTTGATTCAGTCCTCCTGTCAACTACTACGCTAGCTCTAAGTTAGGCCTCTGGGTGGGGAGGAGTATAATTTGAGAATGCAAGATAAAGACCAAACCCATGAAGTCAAAAAGTATGTGTACTTGAGACTCTGCTCGTACAGATAAAATACATTAACTTGTGAAGATGGTGCATTGGTGGCCCCGTGACGTGCCTGTGGCTGGCGCAGGGCTGAGCTCAGCTGAGGGTTTGTGCACCAGCTGCAGGTGCCTGGGGAGCACTGTGGGCTGCAGCACAGAAATAAGTGGCTGAGTCTGTGAGCTGGGAAGAGGAGATGGACAGTGAGCTGTGGCGATCTTTAGTGACTATCGTGGCTGTGAATCTTCCATTCTGCTTTGTCCCCGAAGAAATGTAGAACAGGTTGACAAGGCGTCCCCCAGGATCTTGGCGAAACCACTGCACACTGGTCACTGCATCAGAAAAATTGCATGACAGAGTAGAACTGGTTCCCTTCTGGACGATCTGGGCTGGAGGACTCTGCTCCACCTGCATCCCTCTCACACCTGAGTAGGAATGGAGACACAGTCACAGGTGATGTCACCACAACATCTACACAGCCCTGAAAATGCCCGCATGGATCATGAGATGGAGGAAAGTCTGCAAGAGTTGTGAGCACCTTCCCCCACTTCCTCCACTGCAACTACAAAAATGCTTTAAATTCCCCAAATCTAAGACAGCTCAACTCACAGAGCTGGGTGCACAAAAACCCCAGCAGAAAGCTCAACGTCCTCTTCATGACCCTTCTTGGCCTGGTTGCATCAGTTAGATGCACTTAGTCAACTCAGGGGCACTGGTGTCACGACCTGGTGCTGGAGCTGCTTCTGCTCCTGCAGCCAATCGGCTCCTCTGAGGAACCTGCCCAGGCCCAGACACTGTGAGTCCTCCACAGCCTCTGGGCAGGAAGCCCCTCCCACACTCAGACCTCTGAGAACCTGGGTGGAGCTTCGTGGGGAGAGATGGGAGAGAGGAAGCTCATTGGTCTATTACCAGACGGAAATTTTCTGGTAAGCCGTGCATTATAAGGAGTGTGAGGAGACATTTGAGGAGGAAGTAGAGGTACTTCTCAAAAGGAGAACAGCTTAACCATATTAATGAGTCTGGGGATCATCACAGAAAGGACATGCATGTACATGTATTGAAACCCAGAAAAGAAATGTGTGTTCTAACAGATTCTTATTAATCTGTGAATTAATTTACATGAGAGTCATTCTAGGCATACTAAGTAAAACAGTTGTAAAAGCTCTAAAGGATATGCATAATATGGCCTTCTTATTGGAATATGTAGATTGGGATTCTCCTGGAATAACCAAGAGATGTGGGAAATATTATTATAAGAAATTACACCTTGAGAAGATGGAGGGTTGGGGAAATTTTAATCAATGTGTACTAAATTACACTTAGGAGCAAGAAGTTTAGGTGTGCTGCTGCACACCTAAAAATAATGATAATGGACTATAATCTTCAAAAGCCTAGAGTAAGGAATGTAAAATTTGTCACCCTAAGGGAATGATAAATGTTTAGCTGGACATGGTGACCCATGCCTATAACCCCAGCTACTTGAGAGGCTGGGACAGGCAGATCACTTGAACCCAAGAGTTTCAGACTAACAAGACTTCAGATCAAATAAATAATTTTTTGAATGATAAAAGTTTAAAAAGATGTTTCTTAACCTAATTAAAACATCAAACAATATGTGCATCTAAATATGACATAATATCTCATTAATATCTGCAATTCTATATCTATGTATTATTAAGAACAACTACAGGTTATGTAAAACAACTGATACTAGCAAAATTGTAAATTGTGAGGACAAAAATAGTATCAGTTCAGACAAGAGTTGCATATTATCTTGGCTGGGCAATATGGTTTTTTTTTCATGATTCTTGTCTTACAATAACTGCCTGTGTCTCATGCTTGCAATTGATAAAATCTCTTTGTTCTTCATGGTTCCTCTCCTTCCCCCCACTTTCCCTTCTCATTGTGTCTGTCTTTACATTTTCCCTTTTCTTCTTACCTTCTCTATCTTCTAGCTACCAGAAAGAGTCAGAAAATTTATTAAAGAAATGGTAGCGTTAAATGGCGTTGATATCACTTAGAACATGTAAAATAAACCTCAGATTTTTCTCTGGTATACAAAATCTAAACAACAATTTGGTTTTTTTAAAAAATCTGCCTCCTATTCTCCGGAATTCTCAGTCTTGCTTTTACTTCATATGTTTCTCTGATCAAGGAGTTTCTGAGCGAGATACAGGTCGATGCAGATAAAAGTTATGATCACAATGTATTTAGATACATGCGTGATAGTTGTGAATGTTGAGGACTTAATGAAAAGTCTCCAATTCATATTATGATGTCATCAATTATATTCAGATGGCAGAGCTGGTAATTGAGAGGCATATTCACCAAAAAGGGTTTCTTAGGTGCTAATAATGATTTATTTGTCCTCGTACACAACAATTTTCCCTTTTAAGTATTTCTGCCCCTCGTGTTCAGATCCTTCCTCCTTAAACTGTAGGGGAAGGATTAGAAAGGTGTTTGTGAATCTATTCCATTAGATAGAAAGTCATTTCCAGTTTGAGCAACAGCGCCCTCTAGGGGCCTGAACGAGAGCTAAGGAGAAAATCTGGAGGTGTTGAACTTTCCACGTTTCCTTCTAGCCTTTCCGGGGTTGAAATGCAAAGCTTTAGGACCACATGGAGAGGAGGGTTTATGCTTTTGTAAGGTCCTAAACTTAAAACTTTGTTTTAAAAAGATGAAAATAAGAATTAAAATGAGCACAAAGGAATTTTTACAATAACAAATAAAATCATATGAAATTACTTTGAGGTGGGGACCTGGGTAATTCAGTTCACAGGGTTGAACTACTACAGTACAGAATAGGGAAGAAGCACGAGTTTGGGTAAAAGGGAAAAACCAAGAATAACCTAAAAAAGGATCCAACGAGGAGCTCGACCCTAGTATTCTTGCTCCTGTCTCAGTGAAGGTGTCAGCAACTCTTAGTGCAGCTCAAGTCATGAAGGCAATGAATGATGAGGACCCGAGAGAAACACCCATGGTTTGTTATAAACACAGAATTTATCCAGAGGTCTGAAGTCTGGCCAAGTCTCAAGTGAGAGGAAATCATTTTTCTGTCTAGGGCTGTTAGAGTTCAATTTCAGAACTGGGAAATTAGACATTTCATTTGCCTGTCTAGTTGGTAAGACAGTTTGTATCTTTCCAACCCTTTATACACACAGTTGAACATGAGTCTTTCCTGTGAGAGGCATCCGTGGTCTTTGCATTCACATGTTACTTGCTTTACAGAGAAATATATGACAATGTTGATGTACTTTAATTTAAGATAATATTTGCTTAAACAAATTATGTAGTCAACATGCTGGACTTTACTGTTTGAGATGAATAATCAGAGAGCTAAAGCCCGACCTCAGATGAGAAGCTTTACCATCTGACTGGGGCCGCAAGGCTAGGGTGATAGCAGAGGAAACTGAACACACAGAGGGAGGACTCACTGGACACAGCCCATCCTGACCAGGCTGCCTCCCATCTCTTATGTAGTGAGGGCCAGGCAGGAAATCACCCCATTGGTTGGTCTTGAGGGTCCTTCTACAGCCACGTTTCCTGAGCAGCTTCATCAAGCGAAGGGCTGGTGTGGACTTGTGTAGGATACTTTGCAGCAGGGGCTAAGGAGAGGCAGAGCCTAAATTATGTGTGGAGACTGAAGCAGAATAATAAAAGAGATTCCATTTCCTTTGCTTGGTTCTTAAATGTTTGAGTGAAGAACCTAATATTCCAGGAGATTTTAAATAGCAGCTAAATGGTGAGATATGTTGATAGAGAAAAATTACTCATCAGCGTTTTCAGGAAATGTCAGCAGTGAGAGAATCCTGAGTCTGAAAGGAAAGAAACCTTTCAAGCTGAGCCCTGGTACTTCTTAATTTTACACCTAACCCTTCCTACATCAGCGTAACTCATGACCTCTGAGGGTTCTTGGAATTTGACCTGAGACTGGCTCATGTTGTTGGGGAAACTGAGTGAACACTCTCACAGAACGGAGGGACACTACCATCCCCTGCCAGGGCTGCTCCCCTCAGCCCCCGGCACCCTCTGGGTTTTTGCTCTGCTCCCCCTGCAGCTCTCTTCACTGTGTCCCCACGGCGCAGTAGTACGTGGCAGAGTCTGACAGCTGGAGTGAGGGCTTCTGCAGGTGGAAGGAGCGATCACTCTTGACAAGAGTGGCCCGAAAACCTTGTTTCTCTATCTGCTGATTTTCTGTTGCACTCTTGAGGAGGAGCTGAGGAGCTGTGTTGAAATACTGAACATACCAGAAAAGGAAGGAAACTGAATAAGTAGCCTCGTAAGTGCAGTTCAGGAGCAGAGGGGCCCTCTCTGAGAGAATAACCGGGCCTTCTGTCTGGGTCACTGAGTCTCCATGGCTCCACCCTAAAGAAAAAGAAAAATATATTGTTACATAGGGAAGAAAGCTAAAGTTGTCATGATTGTAGGAAACTGAAGTATTAGTACTTAAGAAAAAATGTTACTGACTAGATGTTAAGAGTATCACAAGAAGAGAGCAGATGACAGAAAGCATGTTAACAGAAGCAAATGATCCTTGATGTTTGTGGTATGACCCAAGTGAGATCTTATAGAAACACCTCACTAGAAGAAACCAGAGCTTTTTGTCTGCACGACAGCAGTCCATCTGGTTACTACAAATGTAGTAGATCTCTTGAACGAATGCCCCTCTGCAAATGTGAACCACACATGAAGAAGTAGTGCCATCTGGTGGTATTTCTGAAACTTGTACTCTACCTGTGACCTTGTTTTAAGTACATGTAATGCCATTGTCTTCCCTCCCCTTTAGCCACAGAAGATCTGTTCCAAGACCCCCAATGGGTGCCTGAAATCACATACCACACAGAATACTAAACGGACTACCATTTCCATACATGCATCCCTATAATAACATTTATTTCTAAAGTGTCACAGGGTTTTCAGGTGCAATCAAGTAATAAAGAGAAATGGTAAAAATAACTAGGTAAGGAATCAAGGTGGGAAGGAACACATCACATACAGAGCATAGAAGGACAAAGTAAGTGTTTCTTTTTGAAATCACCTGCCTATCACATGCAAGAGAAGCTGAGATCCAGCTAGCTGATAAATTTCAGTGACCTCGTGTTTGTCAAATAACCCTCTTCATTTTCTGATTCTCCCAAACTGAAGAAAGAAAATATGTCTAATGTCTTGTGAAAGAAATTGTAATATCATATTTCAGTAGAAACAGTTTTACTTATGAGCTAATACCTATTTGCTTTCTCCCTCCTTGTTTCTCCTTTTCTCCTTCTTCCCTTTCCTTCATCCCTTCTCCTGCCCCTTATGTAATTCTCTTTCTTTTCCCCTCTGTCTTCTCCCTCTCCCTTTCCTGACAAGCAACAGAAACAGAAGCTCCTGTGTGTTGAAAGCGGGTGACTCCCCAGATCATGCTCCTCTCTCCCTGCTCCTTTTAGTTCCTCGAACAGTTCTGCTACAACTATGTGGCCTTTTCCAGAACAGTAGGTAGCTAATAAGTGTTAAAAATTAAAAAGACAGTGAAATAAGTGCTTTTGTGAGGCTACCAAAATTTTGGAAAGAAATATTTAACAGCAACTGCCTAAATTGTCTGCATTTTAACAAACAAGAAGACAGAAAAATTAGTAATTTTCTTATGGTCACAAAGGTTCTCCAGATCATGAACTCTAGAACTTTAGATGAGAGTTTTTGCTGCTGACTCTTCTGTAATAGAGACCCCTATGTCCCTCTGAACATTTCATCCATAAAGACAGGCACTATCTTTCCAAATATGTACCATAGAAACTAAATGTCTCCTGAATTGAAGAATAAAATGCACTTTAGTTTCCCAAACTGGATGCATATTGTGATTCATGAAATCCTGTGGGAGAAACAGGTGTGATTTCATGACACATTAATTTAGATTTGTTTGACTTATGAATACCTTTACATGTTATAACTAATAATTTAAAATTTTTCTTTGAGGTTAATTCATTTTATGAAATTAATGGTAAGTTTGTGTAAATTTTAATAAGAAATGAATTTACAATCAAAGTCATTACACATTCAAACAGTACTTTTAACCTCTACTCTAGGGAATCTAGTATTCTTAGGTGTTTCCATTTTACAGATAAGCTACAAGTTCAATTTTTCATTTGTTGATTTTTTTAAAATGTCTGTGGTACAAAAAAATATAAAAACCTTTGTTCCTGAACACTGGTTATAACATCTGAGAAAAAACATGTATGTAGAAAGACATAGACACTAGAGGAGACCATCTGACTGTTGGCGTTATGGGAGCTGTCATTCTGGCCTTGACCCTTGTCAACTTCAAACCAGTCAGAATGTGATGGGAAAGGGGGAGAGCAGGACACTAACCAATCAGGATGAATTTCAACTCTAAACATCTCATTCTGTGGGCAGACTCCAAGTGACAGCCATGTATTTAGATGCTCTTTAAAAATCACAGTCATGCCGGGCGTGGTGGCACACGCCTTTAATCCCAGCACTCGGGAGGCTGAGGTAGGCGGAGCGTTGTGGGTTCGAGGCCGGCTTGGGCTACAACGTGAGCGCAAGGCCAGCCTGAGCTACATAGTGCGACCCTGCCTCAAAAAACCAGGGCCGGGAGTTTGGCTCAGTGCCTTAAG